>JASDQU010099770.1:821994-883029 GCA_032191745.1 Picea mariana | reverse complement strand
AGGAAGGATGAGTAGAATAGTTGAGACTATATGGAGATCTGTCTTGTGGTGGGGATTTGATGAAGAAAATGTGTATATATATGAATATTCATTATTATGTAACTAAACCACAGTTGTTTAAAATAAATTATTGAACCGAACAATTGTAATTAAAGGATTTCTCACACAATTAATTGATTGTTGTCTTTTATAAAAGACTAGTCTTGCTGACTGGATTGAATGCATACATAAATTACTAAAGGATGACAGTTTTGATTATTAGTACATGTACGAGAATTTTATGTACTAGCTACACATACATTTCTTGTACATATACACTAGTATGTATGAGTTTTCTTGACTTACTTACTAATAATGTCGGTTACTTATTATGAATGTGTGAACCATGTTCTTGTTCTTTGTACCATAAGATACCTTAACTTCGAGACGAAGTTTCCTGAAGGGTGGGTGTATGTAACGACCCTTAATTATTAAGATGATTAATTTAATACATAATCCTAAAAATTAGCTAAACTATAATTAGTTATTAAATAACCTTAACTAATTATTTGTTATTAATTAGTTATTCTTGATTATGATTAATTTGATTATTAATTAATTAATTAATTAATAAAGTATTAAATAAGGGGTGGATAATAAAATATAATGCTTAAATTGGGTTACGTATCCCACAAGGGATAACGTAACCAATACGTTAGGATAAGTAATGAATGAATGGATAGGGTAATTAAATGGAGGGATAAGGAATTTAATGTGAGAGGGAGTGTCGGTGAAGGAAGGAGGAATAAGGGGGGGAAATGGAGTGGAGATGGGGGGAGGATTCATTCTACGAGAGGGGGAGAGCTTGGAGGATTGGAGAGAGTGAAATATACAGTGGAATTTACAGTGCACCGGGGGGCTGCAGAGGTTTTGGGCTCGGAGGGCTAGGACATCCATTGATGTCCTAGGGCTAGGTGCTACTAGTTGACAGGGAGGTTGGTTTTGGGGTGTCCTAAGGAGCAGCATCAGGTTCAAGCTAAGGAATCAAGCGGCAGCATCAGGTTCAGGTTAGAGTTATGAATCTTTTGAATTAAATTGTTAGTAAATTCTATTTATTGAAATATTAGATTGAATGTGCTAGATTAAGTAATTTTTAAATTTTTCAGTAGCATTGAAAATTAATGGTTGCTTAAATTAATGTAGAGCCATTACACATTTCCATATCCAAACTCATCATGACCTCACACATGACCATCTGAAATGAAATTGATTGTTATAACAAGTGTAATGTCTACCGACTTAACTTGGTTATGACTTCATAACCAACATAATACAATATGCAATTAGATTTACGATAAATGTATTCAAGCAACAAATAATATTTTCATGCTCAAGGCCTCCCACCTTTTTGTCAATTAAAATATTGATATTATAATGAGGGAATCCTTACCTTCACTCCTATTAGTCCCTAAAGTTGTAGTTGACTATGAGAGGGAAAGATAGGGCATCCTCACGTCATTGCAATGGTATTATTATAAAGTGTTTTTTGAATAGGTTTTAGGAAAGTGGTTGAAAGCTTGCTCAAGTATTCAATAAAATATATAGCTCAATGTAAAAGGAAAATAAACATCCCAATGTATTAGTAAATGATAGACACTTTAACAGATCAGATGGTAAGGTAATAAATAAAGGAAGATATATGAGTATCCAATTTTTAAAATCACACATGGATTTCTCATTCCCAAATAAAATTCAAGAAATAAGAACATGGTACTTGAAAACTATATTAATATGAACAAAACCAGTAAAATTTTCACTGTGTCACTCACAATCAAGAAATCATATGCTTTGCAACAGAATAAATGCATTCAAGTAAGAAAAGAAACATATAATAATATGAAAACAAGATATGACCATCAAAATGACTTTTCCATTTAGTGCCATTATGAAAATATTGTCTTTGTCTTACAGTGGACTCTTTACAAAATAGTCCTTGAAATTCCCCAACTAATCGACCATCATATAGTCTTTTCAATATCTTTTTAAAGCACACAAATTACTCATGTAGATCCTATTTTGTAGATTACAGTTTTACAATAGGATCATATCAATTGACTATTTCCTAGGAGATAAAATCTTATATGAGAACTTCTAATTATTATAGTGTAGTATGCTCAACAACCAATCCGAATATAGATTAGGTGACAACTTTATGAAGCTTTGGAAATCCCACAAATAGAGGAATACTATATTGTTGAGTTGGTTCATCCGAGATACCAAAAAGTTCCATTTGAACAAAACACTAAGAATTGAAATTCTCATATTTACTCTCTTGGTAATAACATTGAGAAATAAAAAACTGAGGAAAATTTTTCTTGGATTGTCATGGTATGATAACTGCAGAAGCTTTGGTGCCCTTTTGTTCGAGCTTAGTTGTTAGCAGCACATTATGGCAATACAATCATATATTGGATTCTCTTACCTCCTTTGGAAATGCCTTATGTTCTATCCTCTTCCTTTTGAATTATTGTATCTTTTCATGTTGTTTAGCATTCCATTGCTCTACAAAGGAATTCTCTTTCTTCAATTTCTTAATAATACCCTTTAGCGCCTTCACCCTGTACTTTTATTTCCTTTCTTCTACCTTGAATTATGGATATTCTTCTACTGGGATAGTTGGGTCCAAATATATAGAAGCTTGGGGTTTCCTTAGTTTAATTTTATAATTTGAGGACAACCCAATGCTAAGATCCTCTTCTTTGGTGATTTATGAGTCTCTGGTTCCTAGAAGATCTTGTAGCTAGTATATTTATGATAAAATGACATTTTTCTCATCATTTATTGCATTTGTGCCTTTGAATGTAGATTCAGTGACTAAAGATGACTTTGTAGTTGACCTAGTTATAGGTCTCCTTGAATACTATGCAATATATTTTCCCTTTTCATTTTTGTTCCTTTGATCATCATATTTCTCCTCTGACCTATGTGAAGAATATGCCAAGGTATGTTTATTAATCTCTTTCTTAGTATCTTCTGAATTTTCTTCTATGATAATAAGGTTTTTCTTCTTGATAGAAGGATGAAACATATCCTTTGAATCCAACCTGAATTTGTGTGCAGCCCTAGTAGAATTTATTCTAGGGTATTTAGATACATGTGTCTTCTTCTTACTCTGTTTCTTACCTTTTGCAACCTTTTTTCCTATAGGTTATTTCTTTTGTTTAGCTCAACTTTGAACTGGGATTGTGGTGTAATATTCAAGTTCATCGGGTTCCTTTTTAATGTCTAGATCAAAATGGATATCAGTCTCTTAATCAATTTTAAGTTTCTTACGTTTACTTGTAGTGATTTTGTTATCGGACAAATCGGTAAGTGCGGACACAAACACATCTCCCTAGTTTCACCTCGAAACTAGAACAAAACAAGACAAAATATAAAACTTTTCCTAAGTTTTAATTATCAAGAACACTAACTAGCAAGAGATAAATTACATACCTTTTAAATGTTTTTTGTCCTCGTTAATGTCATCCTCGATCCATTCCAAGTATTATGGGATATTGAACCTGTAAAAAGACATAAGCCAATGAAGTGAAAGTAAAAATGTATACTTTAAAAAACCTACCTATGTGATCAAGGAGTCATACAATAAAATAAGAAAACATTATGGGAAATAAATATATTACTGTTGGCCCTTGAATAATTTTTAAGGATCCTTGGTCATGTTTGACCTAGTTTTGGGACTTCGACAGGATGTCGAAGTTGGAGCACAATTTTAAGTGGATATCACCAGATCTCAGTCCCTTTTTAGGGATTTTTGGGTTTTGGGATTATGTAACATGTATGGAGATGTTGTCCCATGGGTTTACCCATGTTTAGGACCAATTTTGTAATGTATAAATAGATTTCTAGGCGATGTAAGAAGGGGGACATCTATGGGACATCTATGTGATGCTAGGTGTTAAGTGCAAGTGGTAATTGTAATCACTTTGTGCATACTTTGTAATACTTACAGAGCTAAGTGCAAGTGATCATAAGAGACCGTGGAAGGCTTTGTGTTGTAACTCAGGGAAGGAGGATCTATCAAAGTGCGTAGATCTCCTATCCTCTGTGGAGTAATATATTAAGGCTCTGTGCATGTATATCATTGATAGAAGACAATAAAAGGAAGAAACATTGGTGGACGTAGCCCTAGGGAGGGAGTGAACCATGTATATCTCGTGTTCTGGTTTCTTTGTACGTTTTGGGTGTTCTCTTGTTTATGTGATTAAATGCTTAGTGCACTGATGTATGTTAGATGAATCTGATATGATAGCGTAGTGGTGAAGAATTTGAATAAATTTTAAATCTGACGTATGTTGATGTGCTTAGTGATTGATTATATTAGATCTCTGTGAATACTGCATCGTTCTGTTATTAGGGTTTATCTGTGCTATAAGCTAAAGGAAAATATTGATGAATTGTAACTGCTAAGTGCTATGTTAAAGTGGTTACAATCATAGATCTGTGTCCTAGCTGAGGTTGTAGACACCGAAGTCCTGCAACCACCCCTGCCTCTACCTCGGGTGAGACTTCATATTCTTCACAGGTGTTGCTGAAAGGGCTAGTAGTTAGGGTTTTTTTGGTGTCTTTTTGTAGCATTGAACCTTGGGTCTGTCCCTGTGCCAAAAAATGGTTATGTTGTTCAGACTGGAACTGTGACTGCTGGGAACTAAAGAAAAGAAAAATATTTGTGTATAGATCTGTTTCCCTAGTGTGCAGTATTCTACTTGACCTTTGAAGCTTTGTGCCAAGAAGAAGAGTCAAATCTAAATAAAAGAGGTAAGAATTGAAAGATTTGTTCTCTGATAAACGTAAGAACAATGAAAAGTTTTGATTGAAAAAGTAATATAAGTGGAAATGTTTGTTTCAAAAGTATGGATCTAGGTATGTTTGATAAATTTTGTCCTAGCTTGAAAAGTAGGGCATAGCTAGATGAAAGAAGGTTTGATATGAGTAGATCTGACAAAAATAGTGAAAGGTATGTTATTCCTATGCATAAAAAGAATGTTTGGACTAACAAATGGATGTGGGATCCTAGAAAGAATTTTTTGCAGGTTAAATGCTATCCTAGTGTGCATTACATGAAATGCTAGGGATCCTTTCAAAGAAAAAGAAGACTAACCCTTTTTTATAGTTGCAGAAGACCAAGACTTCTTGCTAAGGATTTCCATAGTAGAAGACCTAGTTGTCTTTGTTGTAAAGCTATGGATCATGAAGTTTTTTATTGCCCTAGAATAATTGTTAATCTTGAAAGAATGAATATGAGACAAGAAAACCACGAGGAAGGTTAAGAAACTGACACCATGGAATAACCCCAAAAAGAATCAAAGAATGTATTACTACAAATGAAGAAGCCATAAATGATCACAGAAATATCCACTTATTAGAGATATTCAAAGAAAAAGAATGCATAGAAGAAAGAATAGGAGACTTCGACATCGACTGTGTTCTAGATGAAGAAACATAGGTGACTATCATGGCAGTAAGAACTTGGGAAACTTTAGAAAATCCTTCTATAATTCCTTCATTATGAGGAATAGGATTATTTAGAGAGAATTTGATAACCCTATGTGGAACACACACTCAGATATCTATGAGTGCTCATGGAACTTCGACAGAGGAATATTTTGAGATTGTTAAATTTATTGAGAATAGCACCCATTTCCTATATTACTAGGAAAAAATTGGATTGGAAAGGATCAAGACAGAAGAAAAGAAGAGGAAGTCTTTGTAATGATCCCAAGCCAAATTCTTTCTTGGAATCACTAACTACTACTAATTTATTGAGTTATTAAGTGCATAAAAGATTCATCAACACATGGATATCACAATATATTCAAGATGTAGAAGCACAAGCAAAGATCTGACCTTTTTATTATGAGCAATGAAAGATCAATACAATAGATGGCTGATCTGGCATAAACCTCAGATGGTCGTACAAGCAATAGATATGAGCTGCTACAAAATGCTCCCGACAATACAAAATAAGCCTCCAAAGGCTGGATATACACTGAAGACTAAATCAAGCATATCTGAGCCATACTAATGCTCAACCTCCAAGCTGGAAAGTGCCACATCTTGCTAGAATGTTGAAGCCTTGAATAATTCTGCCCTGCTACCAAAAGTGTCCAATCATCTCGAGAAATATGCCAAATGATAGATCAGGCAACTGTAAGGAAAACCCAGATGTCCAAATTCCCAAATCCACTCTCAAACCCCATAGATCTGAATTCTCCACTGAATGATGTGCCCCACTAGATGATTGAAACCCTAGCTGGTTCGGCCTTGATGAAGGAGGCCTCCAATTTCTATGAAACTCTCCAAGAATATAGATAGGGCTATGAGAATCCCGTGGGAGAAGTTTCAGGCTCAGATATCAAGCAGATATCCCTAGATCTGAGTTTTACTGAATCACAGGATGTCCCCTATGGCTCCAGGACATCCCAATCTGTAGACAAATGTAGAATGATGATAAACCTCCAGAAAATCCCTCAAAATGATGGTCCTTCCCCTGCAAAAAAAACCCAACTGTCGGAATGGCCCCAGGCCCTCAGGATAAGCTGGATCGAACCTCCCTCGATAAGGTGGCCCTGAGACTAGAATGGTGTGGAGGACTCTTTCATCCCTGAGACCAAGTTGTGGAACAATGTGAGTGGATATTTCACCACTGAGTTTCTCACAAGGGTTTGTACAGAAAAACCCCCAAACTGAATGCTCAAGAGCAATAGCAAATGCTAATCCAAAACCAGAATGAATAATAGGTGCACCGTAGCCTCTTACTTATACTTTTCCTTCTAATTCTCTGTTGAGTTAGGTTAACTCCCAGAATTAATATTCTATTCTTCTGTTGAGTTATATTTTACTCCTTTATCCTTTTCCTTTCTTAAGTCAACTAAAAAATATAACTTTTAACTTCTTGACTTTTCCCCCCCTCAGTGTGAGACTATGACCTAGTGGGGGTGCCTAGGCCACTGAGTCTCCTCATCACCTCTCTAAGAGGTGGGGGACATTACAGTCTCCCCTGCTTGAAATTGCTTGTCCTCAAGAAATTCCAAACCTGCTTCTCTAACCACATGCTCTGGCTCCCAAGTGGCATCCTCAATGGGTAAATCCTTCCACCTGATCAGATACTCCTTGATGCTTCGGTTTCAGAGCCTTTTCTCTCTGACTTCTAACACCTCCTATGGAATAAAAACAAGTTTCCCCTCCTCATCCATGGGAGGTAATGCCTCAATGAGCCTGATGTGTTGACGGAGGGCTTTCTTAAGGCATGAGACATGGAAGACGTTGTGAATTTTGCTACCCTGTGGAAGCTCCAACTCCTAAGCTACTGCCCCTATCCTCTTGCTGACTCTGTAAGGTCCAAAGAAATGTGGCTATAGTTTCTCTGCTCCACTTCTTTTAATGGAGGCCTACCTGTATGGTTGCAACCTCAAATAGACTAAATCACCAACCTCAAAGGTACGATCAACTCTGTGCTTGTCTACTCAAACCTTTTGCTGGTTTTGTGCCCTCTGTAAATGATCCTTCAATTCCCTGAGAATGTCTTGGCTCTGCTGTATCCAATCCTATACCATCGGATCCCTGCTGTCACCAAATTTAATCTCCAAAAATGACAAAGGATCATAGCTATATAAAGCTCTGAAGGGTGACATGCCAATGGACATATGTTGGGTGGTGTTGTAACAATATTCTCCCAAATGTAACCATCCGATCCATGTTTTTTGTTGTCCTGCTACATAGATTCTGAGGTAACCTTCCACCCATTTGTTGACTATCTCAGTATGACCATCCATCTGAGGGTGATATATAGTACTAGGAGTCAATGCTATACCCACTAATTTGAACAATTCCTACCAAAATGTACTCATGAATCTGTTGTCCCTGTCACTGATGATGGTTTTGGGTAGGCCATGTAGTCTGAACAGCTCTCTAAAAAATAGTTCGGCCACCTGTGCTGCACTTAAGTCTATGGCTATGGGAAAAAAGTGTGCAAACTTCGTCAACCTATCTACCACCATGAAAATGCAATCTTTCCCCTGTGCTCTAGGCAACCCTATGATGAAATCCATGGATATACTTTCCCACTTGTGCTCTGGAATAGGTAGGGGCTGCAACATTCCTGCAGGGTGCATGTGCTCATCCTTGTTTTCTTGGCATGTAGTGCATTCTTTGACATGCTTCATCACATCTTCCTTGAGGCATTTCCATGAAAACCTATCTATCACCTGCCTGTACGTCTTACTGATGCCCTGATGCCTTGCTACTGGTGAGTTATGATATGCATGCAGGATCTTAGCTTTGAGAGCTGATCAAGGAACTAAAAATATCTGGCCTTTGTAATAGATGAGGTCATTTATGACCCTAAATTTGTCATCCTATATTTTCCGTCCAATAGTTGACAAGCGAACTGATCCTTTGCATATTCCACTATCAAGTGTTCCTTCTAGTCGACTAACATACCGGACATGGAAAAAATGGATGGCCTTCTGGATAATGCATCGGTCACTGCGTTGTTCTTCCCTTTTATGAATTCAATGTCAAAGTCGCAGGCTTGTATTTTGCTTACCCATTTTTGTTGTCTTTCATTCAAATCCTTCTGCTCCAATAGATATTTAAGACTGTTATGGTCGGATTTGACCACAAACCTTGCACCTACCAAATATTGCCTGAATTTGGCTAGTGCATGCATGATAGCCAGTATTTCTTTGTCGTAAATGCTGTAAAGTAGTTCAGGACCCCTGAGTTTCCTACTTTCATAGGAAAGGGGGTGCCTGTTCTGCATCAACACAGCTGCTATACCTTCCCCCAAGGAATCACACTCCAAAGTGAAGGGTATGTTGAAATCAAGAAGAGCTAGAACTGGGCAGGTGCTCATGACCTTTTTCATTTTCTCCATCGTGACTTGGGCCTCATCATTCCATTTGAAGGACCCCTTTTTGGTCAGGTCATTCAAGGGTGCACATAGTTGAGAAAACCCTTTGAAAAATTTTCTTTAGTATGTTCATAGGCCCAGGAATCCCCTCAGTTCTGTGAGTGTTTTCGGAGTAGGCCATTCCCTAATGGCCGTTATTTTCTCCTGGTGTACCTGTACCTCTTTTGCCCCTATGATGTGTCCCAAGTAAAGTCCTTCTATCATTCCAAACTCACACTTGGATTCCTTGGTGTATAGTGACTATTCTTCCATGATTGACTGGATTTGGTCCACATGTCGAAGGTGTTCCTCCCAGGTCTTGCTTTAAATGAGAAAGTCATCAAAGAATACATACAAGTGTTTCCTCAACTGTTTGTTGAACACATGGTTCATGCAAGATTGAAATGTGGTCGGGGCATTGGTTAACCCAAAGGGCATCACCAAAAACTCATAGTGGCCGTAGTGACACCTAAAGGATGTTTTTGAGATGTCCTCCTCCCTCATTTTGATTTGATGGTAGCCCGAGTGAATATCATTTTTTGTGAAATATATAGATCCATGCAGCTTATCCAGCAACTCATCAATCTTGGGTATGGGGTACCTATTTTTGATCATCTTTTTATTCAAAGCCCGGAAGTCAATGCACATTCTCATCGTTCCATCCTTCTTCTTCACCAAGACTACTGACGAGGCAAATGGGCTTGAACTTGGTCTGATGTGTCCCATGTCTAGAAGCTCCTTGATGGCCTTCTCTATCTTGTCTTTATACTTCTTGGGATGCCTATAGGGTGTGGTGATAACAGGCTTAGCCCCTGCTTCTAATTCAATGATGTGCTCAAACCCCCTGTCTGGTGGCACACCTGGAGGAATCGGCCCAAACACTTTCTGGTGCTTGTCAAGGATTCTTTTGATCTCCGGTGTGTAATGCACCTCTCCCTTCTCATCCACCCGTGTTGAGACCTTACATTCCGCTGCATATACAATTTCTTCCCTTCTGAAGATGGCTTCCATCCTCTTGGTCGTGACCACTCTGGCAGAGTTACCTTTCATGCCTCTGAGCACAACCTTTCGTCCTCCTTCCTCTATAAAGGACATTTCCATGGTATTGTAATTTGTGGTGATGGGTCCTAAAGTGTTGAACCACTGCACCCCTAGGATGATGTTGGTATCGGGAAGATCCATCACATACACATCCTGAACTAACTCATGCCTTCCCAAGGTGAGTTTCATACCTAGTATGTATCTGTTACATGGCATAGTACTACCACCTACTACCTCCACTTTGAATCCTTCAAACTCTATTGTAGGTATGTGCCTCCTCTTCAGTAATGTTGCATCAATGAAATTGTGGGAAACTCCTCCATCAATCAGAACCAACACTCTCTGTCCTTGCAAGACCCCTTTCATCCTGAAGGTGTTGAACTTGGGTACCCCGCTAATAGATGCCAACATAGCCTTCTCTCCAGTCGCACAGTCTAGTTCTGGAACCTCTTCTTTTGCTGCCTCTAATGTTTCGGCCTCCATGTTTTGTATCTGACCATACTCATCCTCTTCTTCGTCATCTGAAGTGACCTCAATGTAATGTACCTGTCCTCATCCCATGCACTTGTGTGAGGGATTCCATGGCTCTTTTCATGTGAAGCAGAGTTGCTTCCTTCTTAGTTCCCTCCTGGTGTTGTCATCTATTTTTCCACGGCCCATGTCATAACCCTTAGGGTCACGTCCTCCATGTTTTATTGGAGGCCTTTGATCTCTTCCACCATTGTTGAGAGGTGGTCTGGGTATGAATTTTGGTTTAACAGCTGGACCTATATCTATTGTCTTCCAAATGGCTTCCTGTAGGCTGGTAGGATTGAATTCCTTAAGCCAACCCTTCAAGGGTTCCATCAATCCTTCTGTAAAGAGCATCATGAGCCTGGTTGGGGACATATCTTTCACCATCATTGTCAACCTCTGGAACTCATCAATGTATTCCTAAGTCGTACATGTTTGCTTGAGTTGGGTGAGCTCCCGGAAATGTAACTACGGATCTCCTAGATCAAATATATCAATCAACCTCTGAGTGAATTCTGTATAGGATACAATTTGGTTGTGGCTGAGTGTGGTGAGCCCATGGTACCACCAGTCATGGGCCTTGCCATCCAAGTACATGGTGGCAAACTTGATGGCCTCCACCTCTCTCATGGGGTTAAGCTGGAGGTAAGTATCCAGCTTCTACACCCATGCTTGTGCTGTCATCTTAGTCATACCATCAAAGTATGGAATCTCTATCTTCCCTTCCCTTCACTCAAACTCAAATCTGCCCCTATGGTTCATCCTAGGCTGGTTTCTGAACCTGATTTGAAAATAATGGTCTAGGGACATCTGTCTTTGAACTTTCATATCCAGGCTGTAGTATTCCCTGGTACTCCTGGCTAATTGTTCCACAAAATCTTCAACCTGATCCTATTTCCCTTGATCATCAGTGAATGTCGGCAAGTATGGTCTAGGGTTAGCTCTGCTATCGTAGTGTCGACCTAGCTATTCATTTGTGAACACTGGAATGTATGGCCTATGATTGGCCTTGCTACCCATCTGTCCATGGAATGTGCCACCTCCCAGACTTCCTTCAGATCCTAGTGCTTTCTCCAGGTTATATCTGGCTTCCTCATGGGTTCCACCAGAACCCCCACCCTCCTTAATCCCATACATATCAGGATCCTTGCCTCGATGGGTCACTTGCATAAGAAGGTCCGTTATCCTAGTTTGGTTCTCATTCATTTTCTGTAGATTCTCATCAACTTTCTTCAAGGTTTCAGAGATTTCGGCCTGTCCCCTTCTATTGGTTTCCTGATACTCGTCCAACTATCGGACCAATGTGCTTTCTGTGCGGTTCATGTTTTGTTGGAACTTACCAAATTCGGCTACTAATAGAGCCAAGCCCTGAGGCTCATGGTCATCCCCTGACCCTTCCATTTCTACCTCTATTTCACTATTGTTTTTCTTCCTCCGACCCATAACAGTTCCACTGTACTTATGCATATGTCGATCTCTCCACAGGCTTGGAGGATTGATGCCTTGATACCACTTTAATGATCCCAAGCCAAATTCTTTCTTGGAATCACTAACTACTACTAATTTATTGAGTTATTAAGTGCATACAAGATTCATCAACACATGGATATCACAATATATTCAAGATGTAGAAGCACAAGCAAAGATCAGACCTTTTTATTATGAGCAATGAAATATCAATACAATAGATGGCCGATCTGGCATAAACCTTATATGGTCATACAAGAAATAGATATGAGCTGCTACAAAATGCTCCCGACAATACAAAATAAGCCTCCAAAGGTTGGATATACACTGAAGACTAAATCAAGCAGATCTGAGCTGTACTAATGCTCAACCTCCAAGATGGAAAGTGCCACGTCTTGCTAGAATGATGAAGCCTTGAATAATTCTTCCCTGCTACCAAAAGTCTCCAATCATCCTGAGAAATATGCCAAATGATAGATCGGGCAACTGTAAGGAAAACCCAGATGTCCAAATTCGCAAATCCACTCTCAAACCCTGTAGATCTGAATTCTCCATTGAATGGTGTGCCCCACTGGATGACTGAAACCCTAGATGGTTCAGCCCTGATGAAGGAGGCCTCCAATTTCTCTGAAACTCTCCAAGAATATAGATCGGGCTATGAGAATCCTGTGGGAGAAGTTTTAGGCTCAGATCTCAAGTAGATCTCCCTAGATTTGAGTTTTACTGAATCACAGGATGTCCCCTATGGCTCCACGATGTCCCAATCTGTAGACAAATGTAGAATGATGATAACCCTCCAGAAAATCCCTCAAACTGATGGTCCTGCCCCTACAAACAAAACCAAACTGTCAGAATGGCCGCAGGCCCTCAGGATAAGCTAGATCGAACCTCCCTCGATAAGTTGGCCCTGAGACTAGAATGGTGTGGAGGAGTATTTCATCCCTGAGAACAAGCTGTGGAACAAGGTGAGTGGATATTTTACCACTGAGTTGCTCACAAGGGTTTGTACAGAAAAACCCCCAAACTGAATGCTCAAGAGCAATAGCAAATGCTAATCCAAAACCAGAATGAATAATAGGTGCACCCCATCCTCTTAATTATACTTTTCCTTCTAATTCTCTATTGAGTTAGGTTAACTCCCAGGGTTAATCTTCTATTCTTCTGTTGAGTTATCTTTTACTCCTTTATCCTTTTCCTTTCTTAAGTCAACTTAAAAATATAACTTTTAACTTCTTGAATTTTACCCCCCTCAGTGTGAGACTATGACCTAGTGGGGGTGCCCAGGCCACTAAGTCTCCTCATCACCTCTCTAAGAGGTGAGGGACATTATAGTCTTAGAGAAGAAGAAGAAATAATTAAAATATTTCATGACTAGGAGGATATCACACTTGATTGAAGAATAGCAGAACATATCGAAGCTACGTAGGACCAGAAACTTGGATGTCGAAGTTAAAAGAACACAAGAAGAATAACAGAAGCCTGAAGTACCTATCTCACAGAGAGAAGACGTATTACTCTCCGACCCTATGAAATAATATCAACAACGCAAAGTTACTATGCCAAAAGGAGATAAGAATTAGAATGGAAAGAGGAATATCGAGATAAATATCACCAGGAAAAAGAATAGAAAACTCAGTAAGAAGAGAGAAAATATAGAAAAGTTGCAGAAGGTGCTAGAGGGGACTTCGCAGAGGAAAGGTTTGCAAGAGTGAAACTTCATTGGGATATCAGAATAGCACAACATGGCACTTTGCCATGGTGAAGTGATATAGCTGTTGAAATCATTATAACCATTATCCCAATGACCCAAATGGTTAGAACAATAGTAATGGCCCAAAGACTCACCATAAGACCATTGGGACCGTGCCGCAATGGATATAACCACATTGATGAAGACCTCTCATCCATTGGAGATATTTGTTACATCGTGTCTACTTAGTCCATCGAATGTTGCACCAAGAACACTTT
Source organism: Picea mariana (assembly GCA_032191745.1). Lineage (NCBI taxonomy): Eukaryota > Viridiplantae > Streptophyta > Pinopsida > Pinales > Pinaceae > Picea > Picea mariana. Next base: position 869,108 of record JASDQU010099770.1, on the reverse strand, counting down.
TTTGAATTGTGTCCAAGCCAACTCATTGCTAATGCGCTGTGTTTATTGAGATCGACACTTGTTCCATTGCATTGCACACTCATTCATCCACCCGAGTTATCTGATTTATGCGTGCATGTTGGACAAACTTAGCATCTTAAATAAAGTCATCAAATAAGTTCTTAACGATCTCATGGTTGAGAAAGTAATGTCTGCAAGTATTCAAGCATCAGCTACGAAAGGAGTACAAGCCTCTCCATCGACTGTTCATGGATTCAGACCATCTTGACCAATAGCAGAGAAGAGAACCAAACACAAAGATGACCTAGCTAACGCAAATTTAATCCTGACCATCTTACCAGAATACATTCCGCCTCTGGTCGATGTTGTGAGTCCTGATAGTGTCCCGAGGGACTTTGATTACACCATGGTTACTGTGTACCTCCCAAAGGGGATACATCCAGTTAGAACGCAACAAGATAAGATTGTAACATTTAATTTAAGTGAATTAAACCAAGGATACCACAAGAACCATAGTATGCTCACTCCTTACAAATACTTGACTAGGATGAAGGGGAAGAACTAAAAAATAATCCCCCCAGCCATGGACTATATTGAACCTCACGCAGTCCACCCTCTTGAATGTAAAGAAGATTTTGCACTTTTGAAGGCACCAGGAGGTTAATGTGTGTGTTAAGCTCATACTCTCATGTTACCATGGAAGATAACTATGTCTATACCGACACATCACAGTCAATCTGAAGCTAATCCATAGGATCCCTGAATTGAGCATGCAAGGACCCGACCCACAGGACTTCAACCTAAGAAAGGCTACAAATCGTGCATTGGCACAGAAGATCAAAGACACATATGGCGATGTAGAAAAGGGGATGTGAGGCTACAAGGTAGCTTCCATCCATAATGGTGCAATCTGCCTAGCCTTCCAACTGATGGAAGGAAATCTCATAAGAATTAACAGACGTACACAGATCATAGGATTCGTTGTTGACCTCGCCGGGAAATGTGTACAAGGACTCGATATGAACTAGGTGAAGTACTTGGTCAACCAACTGGAATTATACTATCGTGAAGCTCGGGATTAGGGCTATGAGTTCCACTTTAGGTGGCTCCTAATCCTCACCGCATTTACCTCTTAGGAGATGCTGGAAGGTGTGACCTTCCTAGACATCGAGCCATTTGATCCACTCACTGCGAAGTTCACCATGCTCTAGTACTTGAGCGATATGGGAAAATAGTGGCAGTCAAACACGATATTCGAGACACACTATCTCCAACTGAAGAAGGCCATTGAAGTTGTCCCTCACATGACACCAAACACCCTGTACCAGTTCTTACCTCTCATGAAGTTCCATGCAGATCAACACTTCATCTATATCACTATGTGAGAAGACGAACATAAAGAGGAACTTCATTCATACTATAACCTCACAGAGGAGGACCTCAAAAATATAACCAAGCATTGGTCTGTAGATATCATCATCCTTGCTGACCCTATATAGATGTTTGATCCTGAACTTAACAACTCAGAGGCCGCTCACAAAGAACACGACACACCTGGAACCAACATAAGAAAGAAGACTGAAGAATTCCAAGACTTGAGCAGCGCATCGAAAGAAACTTCTTTAGTATCACCTGGCCGAGGGGGTGATGACGAAGTAGAAATGACAAGTGGAAGATAATATCAACAGATGCAAGGAGAAGTAACATTTCCTAGGGATCTTGTTGATGAGGTTGACCCCTTGAAGAAAAGGAAGGTTTCCCCCATGAAACCCACTTCCTGAAAGAATTTCAGATCCACCTTGACTAATATGTAGATTTTGTTCACTGTAGATGACTTCAACTTCATAATCGCAGTTGTAGAAGATGCCTCACAAGATATCTTGCAGAAACATGAATCTAAGAAGGAGGAGATGTATGATATAATCGATGTTAAACTCGAGGGGTACAGGAGGCCCTTCAATCCAGCCGTGTAGTATCCATTGCACCCCTACCATCAGAAGAACCAAAGTTGGTAGATGAGCTTGCCCAACTCCATAGACTAGCTCATGCGACCGAAGCTCACCTTCATTGAGTAGAAGCTGAGAAAGACTAGGCCACAACAACCCTGAAACAAGCCCAGAAAAAAATGGTAGAGAAACATCAGGTTTCACAAAAGGAGAAAGAGGACCTTCAAGCCAAGTTTGAAGAATAGAGGGCACATGCCAAGAAAGAAAAAGAAAAGTTTCTTACATAACAAATTAGAGTCAAAGAAGAAGTCGATAGAGTACTTCGCTCTATGATGGGCTTAGAGACGAAGGCAGCAGACTGAGTGGAGCATCAAGTAGTGTAGCTCACAGAATCTATCCAGCAGCTAGGGCAAAGAATAGCATACTTAGAGCTATGAACAATGCCCAACACTCCATCAAATGTACGATATCAAAGAGAAGCAACTGCTCAATGTGTAGTTGAAAGAATCAAGGCCCTCCCCATGGAATGTAAACAACTAAGTGATCGTAGTGCCGAGACTTATGAGCGACTCACTGAGGATTATGAATTAAAGGCACTAGAGTCACAGCTCTAGGAGACAAAGAATCAAGAAAAAATAGTATAGGCATAGTTGAAGCCCCTGTCAGTAATTGAGAGGATTAAGCAATCCCAAAAACAACACACTTCTCAACAGCAGGTCCACACCATTCAAAGAAAATTCATGGAAGTGACTTAGAGGCTCCAACCAATACAGGATGAGGCTTGCCAACAATTAGCAGAGATTGAAGGTCGAGGAGAAGAACTAGAGCAAGTCATCACTGCAGCTAAACAACACTTAGAGGGACATGTCAGTGAAGCAGTAATCCAAGAGTTCGTCGAACATGAGGTCTTGTCATAGAAATAGGTCGAAGTATCTCGAGTCAAGCTCGAGAATTTCAAAGAAGAACTACCCAGACCAAAGTGACTCGGGACGAGTCATATATGAGTGTTGGGGGCATGTTGTCCCTTGACCAAGTTTTGAGGATCCTTGGTCATGTTTGACCTACTTTTGGGACTTTGACAGGATTTCTAAGGCAAAGCACAAGTCAAAGCAAAGATCGCGTGATCTCGGCCCCTTTTTAGGGATTTTTGGTTTTTGGGCTTATGTAATGGGTATGCAAATGTCGACCCATGGGTTTACCCATGTTTAGGCCCAGTTTTGTAATGTAGAAATAGATGTCTATGCGATGTAATACGGGGTACATCTATGGGAAATCTACGTGATGCTAGGTGTTAAGTGCAAGTGGTATTTGTAATCTCTTTGTGCATACTTTGTAAAAATTGCAGAGCTAAGTGCAAGTGATCATACGAGACTATGGAAGGCTTTGTGCTATAACTCAATGAAAGAGGATCTAGCGAAGTGTGCAAATATCTTGTCCTCTGTGGAGTAAGATATCAAGTCTTTGTGCATGTAGAAGATTGACAGAAGACAATAAAGAGAAGAAGAGTTTGTGGATGTAGCCCAAGGAAGGGGGGAACCACGTATATCTTGTTTTGTGGTTTCTTTGTGCATTTTGAGTGTTCTCTTGTTTATGTGATTAAATTCTTAGTGCGTTGATGTATGTTAGATGAATCTGATATGATAGCTTAGTGCTGAATAATGTGAACGAATGATGGATCTGAACTATGCCAATGAGCTTTGTGATTGATTATATTATATCTGTGTGAATACTGCACCATTATGTTATTATGGTTTATCTATGTTGTAAGATAAAGGTGAATATTGATGAACTATAACTGCTAAGTGCTCTGTTAAAGTGTTACAATACTAGATTTGTGTCCCATATAAGGTTGTAGACACCGGAGTCCTGTAAGCACCCCTTCCTCTACCTCGGGTGAGACTTCATCTACTTCGTAGGTGTTGCCGAAAGGGTCGGTAGTTAGGGTTTTTTTGGTGCGTTGTTGTAGCGTTGAACCCTGGGTTTTCCCCTATGCCAACAATTATTGTATTATAAATATGAAATGGTGAATACAACCAAAATCCTCGATGTTGTAAGGTCCCTTCCAAGAATTCCTTTCTTCCCACACACTTATTCTCCATAAATTTTGAGACCAAAAATCTATCTTAACAAATCAAAGCTCAAAGTCAACATAGGACCAAAACTTCCAAGCTACAAAACTTAGGAACTAGCCATTCCAAAAAATCCAAAAGCTAACTTTCCCCATGAGAACTCCCCTCCTTTTATAACCTGAAAAGGATAGGGTGAGGAGGTTAGGATGATCCCAAGAGATTAGGAATGTGAATTAGATCCAAACTGATTGAAGGCCAACTCACCCTCAAAGATTTTGTTCTAGAAGCATTGAGAATATTCTCTTTTTCCTTCGTAGGAAAAATCATCGCACCCTTAACACTAGGAAAACTGAGATGATGTTGTAAGCCACTATGGTGTAGCCTATGATGATCCTATATCATCACACCCTTAACACTAATCAATGTGTGATGATCCCTCTTCATAAGGATTTTACAAGGGAAAAGATAATTTCATCTCTCTAGGAAAACTCATCTTCATTCTTCTTCAGGGATTATGGCAATTTATCCTTCTAAAGAAAAAAAATAGGTTTACATAATTAACGGTCATAGGGGCGACATAAATAATTTGTAACAGAGAGCCCCCAAAAGTATGAATTTATAACATAGTGATAGCTAAAATACTTTGTCGAGTGTGTGTTGGGAACAAGGAACACGTCGGTCGAAAACCTACCAACAAGAAAGGAAATACAGTACAATAATATATCATCACTGAGGTAGGAATTCCTATACTTAGAATAAAAATGACTCAAAGCATAAATTTCGACATGCAAAGATCCATGTCAAGTAAGATAGGTCATGGCCACCAAACATTCACTTTGGATCCATGCCAATATGAATCAAATCTGAACATAGAAACCAAAAATACACTGTGGATATATGTGTTAAAGATTCAAATTTGAAAATAACCACGAGAAATAAACTATGGATCTATGCAACATCACAATCTGAATATACTCCAACACAACTTGAATCTATCAGAAAATATCTAGGGTATTCATATCCACCACTCTATAGTACAAATCTAACCATGTGAATACATGTGCTGAAGCCGAACATGGTAGAAACCACATGATTACCAGTCATAGTGAATATCATTAACAAGTGTGAGGGAAATCACCATTAATGTCAATGAATCCCAAGTTACACTAGTACAATCCAATGGGTGTGAATTTATGAGTTGAAGTCGAACACTCGGTAGAATCTCCCGATCAGGGGTCAATAATGAAAACCCACTGTCAAAAGTCATGAAACCTTCCATTGAGGCATGCAAGTTCCAAGATACCAATTAGTTTCTAAGTCTGATTCTTGGATAATGAGTTGAAGTCAATAGGAAAAGACTCATCAGAGGAGGGAATTAATGCATCCCCCATCAATGACACAAAACATGTAAAAATATTTGTAGATCAGAGTAATAAGTGATTCAGGACTGATGCAGGGATGGTCAACATAATAGAAGGCTTAAGGACTGCAAAAATGGTCGACAGAATAGAAGGATTTCTAGGTTGAGCTTCTCTTTGAACATATTGATGACACAAAAATTGTCGTGGAAGCACTGACCCAACAAAAGGATCACAGAAAAAATCATAATCTTATAAAGGAGTAGAGACAAGCATATTTTCCAACCTAGACACAAAGAAAGTGAAAGGGTGTCATGTTCAAAAGTGACTCTTCCATATAATACAGGTTTAGATACATTTCTTTCCCAATTTCCCCCCCACCATTTATGGTGAGTACCTCTTTATTTTTACACAAGATTGAGAAGGATGACATATGCTTGAACTATAAGCTCATCCTTCAGATGATTCCCTCAGAGTATGTTTAACGAAACCAAGGAAGGAGTGGTTTGGTCCCATATGGGCCTTTTGATGTTTGTTTTACGAGTCCAAAGAAAGAAAAATCAGGGGCTTTTCACGTTTAAAGAGATTTAAAAACACTTAAAGAAAACTCCAAAATGTCCTTTCTCATAAAGTAGTTTGATGAGACTGAGAAATAGATAATATACTGCTCAATAGACATTTTCTTCAGATACTTTAATGAGTGTGAAAAGAACAAGATCACTCGACAATATTTTCATGTTTAGGGAGTTTGAAAAACACTTAAAGGTAATTCTAGGGGGTTCCTTTTTCGTATAAGCTTTACGATTCTGGAAAAGTGATAAAATTTTACATGGTTACATTCTTATGTATTTACGAGCATGAGAAAGAACAGAGACTAACATCGAGATTTTTTTCATTTTTTCACAAGCTTAAAACAAAACAAAACTATGCTTGGGATAGATTTTATTTTTTACACAAGCTTAAAACTAGCCAAAACTATGCTTGGACCTGGTTTCATCATTACACAAGATTGAACCAGAGGAAACTATGCTTGATATAGGTGGTTTCATTTTTATATAATCTTGAACCAAGTAAAACTATGCTTGAGTCTTCTTATTGTGAATCCAAGGATGGTTGGTACTTAGCCCCCATCTTAAGAAGTTAGTGACTTAACTTCAACATGGAGTCCACAGGATGTAAGCATTGCCCCCAAAAATTTATTTCATCCAATGTCACATGAGGATGGAATGAAGATTCAAATATTATACGTAACGAAGTACTTGACTCAATCGAAGAGGGGGAATTCTATTTCATTTTTAACGAGCTTGACACAAGAACATGAACTATGCTCGAGAATCCAGGTTCAATCCCCAAATCATTGTTTTATTTTTTAACAAGATTGACATAGAAAAAAGAACTATGCTCGTAAGATCTGTTTCATTTTTTAACAATTTTTCTACATAGACATGAAAACTATCTTCACAGTTGGTTTCATTTTTTTAAATAGCTTGAATTCAGAAAACCATGCTCAAAGATGGTGTCATTTTTTAATGAGCTGGAAATTAGAAACCCATGCTCAAAGCTCTCTTCTATATCATGTCTTCCAAGAGGAAAATTCTCCATAAGGACACCATGTCAAGGGAAAAATATTGGCCACGGCTTCAAAAATATCTCTACTAGACGAAAGAAACACACTCTGGAAGGAACATAGGTTGAGGGCCACAATAGGGGTAAGACGATCAGGCTCTAAAATCCCTATCGAAGATATCACCATGTCAACTATCATATCTAAGTCATAAGAGACTGATCTTACAATGAGAGGTCATATTCATCGACAGTTGAAGGCATGGGAGACAATGCCACATAATTGACCTGTAGTATAGGTGATACCATCTGCATATACAAACCATTTAGGGACGTCATCAAGTTGATGGTCAAGTCAGGGATGATCAATAGTCACAATTATTTCATCGTGAGGGAAATATATCACATGGAAAATAGTAGACACAATATATTTCATGGCATAGACCTAATCTCTCCCAAGGATTAAATTTAAATCCAAGGGGTGTAGGACTACCATGACATCAATAAAGATAGTTTTTCCTCCAGAAATTACCAGAAACTAAGGAAGGATCCCCAAAGGTTGATTGGTTCTTTTGTTAAAAGATAACAAATTTTATGTAACCAACACAATATGAGGATAACCGAAATCTTTCCATGTAATAGAGGAAATGATGCAGCCCCCCTTCTCTCCTAGGGGTTGCGTGACCTCCCGGTCAATGGATCTTCAAATTTTTGAGCTGAATTAGCTCTTCGGGACCATGCTAGCACCCAATTTGATTTAACACAATCCCTCTTTTACCTTTGGCACAGGTCCTATGTAACTTGCAGGCCCTTTTATTAGTGCTCCTTAAATCTTTAAAACTAGTGGATGCTAGCTCCTTCTACTAACCCCTCTCTTCATGTGACCTCAGGCTATGACCCAATGCTTCATAATTTCATGCTTCGCCTATTTTGACTCCAACTTACCCATTTCTCTCATAACTTCGAACTATGAACATACCCGACAATATCTATGATTTTCATCTCTCCAACAACCAACGATTGTGATCTGTTTCAGGACTTCGGTGTTCATTAGTTTCGAACATCTTAACACTCCCTTTCCCTAAAGTACTCTATCACTAAAATGACAGAGATGACACCATGTGTCCACACAATCGACAACTAGGATTTATCTTCTTACCTTTTTCCTAGATGCACGCTCCTAGATTCTACGATCTAATGATGGGTGTCCCCCTCAGATTGACAGTCACAATCCCTTTCGCTACTTCGTGACTTTGCAAAGTTTTCTCTTAATCCACACAAATCTTCAAGATTTATTCCTCACGAACTCTCTGATCTTTTTCCACGTATCCTTGTTGATACTGACGGTTTGGATTACTTCATATCTTGAGGAATTCAATGATCCCCACTCTTCAAATACTTCAAAAACCTTTGAACACTCAGAGTGTCGGAGGACTCCATGTCTCACCTCCATGAAACTCTCCAAGTCTGATGGTATGGAATGATCCCACTTCCTCCTGAACATATCTTGCTCGTTAATTTGTGAAATCCTAAACGACTCCTCCCTATTGAAGAATTTTCCCCCTGCTATCTCTTTTGATCTTGTTCCTGCTTCGAGCTACTAACTCCTCAGAGCATTTTCTTCGACACTTGGTCGAAATTAACCCTATGCATTCCTTACAACAGTTTTTCCTCCACAACTTAACTTCTTTGTGGGTGACTGTGCATACCTTGCAACATGTATTTACACTTTTCTCCAAATACTCTTAAGTTACTCCTCCTGGTCTTATGAGTCAAAAGTACTATTTCTACACACTCCTTACGAACAATATGCACTCCTTGCATACAATTCTCCAAGATATCTCACCTAAAAGTATTCCTCGTCAACACTCTGAACTTCTCAAAATGACTTCTTCGATACTTAGCCAAATATCAACCCTACACACACCTTGAAACATTCTTCCTTCAACTTAAATATTGATGGGTGACTGTGCACTCCTTGCAACAGTTCTTATATAGATAAATTTTTCCTCATGAAAAATATGACTCTAAGTGTGTTTCCTCCTATGCATACTTTCAAGCTATCCCTCCCTAAATTCTGAGTCAAAATAGACTTTTCCAACGCACACCTTGCATACACTTATTCACTCCTTCCAAACAGAAGTTTCACGTTATCTCTTCTGAGCTTCTGAGTGGAAATAGACTCTGTCAACGCACACCTTCTGTACACTATGAACTCCCTACATAGGATCATAGAAGAGAAACAAATGAAACTTATCTAATATATCAAAAATTCATAAATTCAACCATTTAAATGCATTCATAACATAAGAACAAGTAATAACAGAGAATTTCAATTAACATAAATCCTTCCATTCATTCAATCAGTTAGACACAGTAACAACGACACCAAACATTTGGACCAACGCTTATTTTTTTATATTCATTCAAATCATATGTACATGGATTCATAAAATGCTCCTCAACATCTCTTGACAACTCTTAACAACAATAACTCTCTGCAACTTTGAGCTAAATTTCAACAATAACACCAACTCTTAGTAGCCTCATTTGGGCATACAATACATTTATTTATAAAAAATGAGCCCATAGAGATTTTCCCTCCGACTATCTTAGTGCTATCTTATCAAATTAAAGGATTTAAACTACTAAGGATTTATTACAATAAATGTTTGAGACAGACAGATAAGAGAAAACACTTTGAATCTGTACTGCAAGATACTACATTAAACTAAAATACACTCCCCATATATCTCATGAAATGGTTTAGCATATAAACATTTAAGATGTTTATTAATTACAATATTTTCAAGATATTTCATGACATGTGTTGAGGAAAAGATATGAAATGATCTTAGTCAAGCATTTTTAGATTTTTCTTGGCTAAAGAAAAATAGCCGGGAATATCACCCTATGTTTATACCCAACAAAAATAATATCCTAACTCACAAGTATTAATTACAAGTGCTTAGGCTAGTCTTTTATTAACAAAAGGCTTGCTGGAAATTTACTTTTTATGTAATTTTGTGAACATATCAGTTGCTGAAATAAATGTAAAGATATAAGAAAATTCACCAAGATAATAATCAATATAGATAAGACATAAATAAATCCTTTATGCCATTCAAATTCACCAAAGAGTCATTTTCTTTACAAAATCTCATGCATAAATTTTGGACCAAAGTCAAACTTAGACACCCCCGATGGAGCATACAAAAGAACCTCTGACAGAGAACCAAAAATAAACTCTAAAATCTAGATCAGCTTGCCACAGATTGCTTCCCACTCGACTTTGGACAATAGCGTTTGTCAGTCATGGAAACTAATTCACAAACAGACAAGTATACATAGACTATCAAAGATAGATCAACACCTCTGAAGAATAATTGTCTGAATGATGTGATTCAGCCCTGAATATTGTTGTCGACAATAAGACCATGCTATCATAAAATAAAATTAGGCTTGTGATGAATAGATGAATGAATGAAACCCGAACTATCTCAACATAAACTCAAAGACCAAACCTTAGTATGCTTCTTCTTCTGTCCTCCTTTGTTCCTCTCTTTCCTTTTCTTTTCAACAAATTAGAATTGGTTGAAGTAGTTAAATCAACTCATTAGTTAAGTTAATTAAAAGACTCAACTAACTTTAGTTAGGGGGAAGAGTAATAATTATAAAAAGGGTTATAAATAAAATAATAACTTGTAGGTGGGACCCCTTGTGACTCCATTTAGTTCATAATAATCAAAACAATCATAACATAACCATTAGTTAAGTAAAACACACCTCCTCATGTCTCCCATCAACATATTCACCTTTGGCAAATTTAGCTCATGAAATTTGAAATTATTTTCAAAAATATTAGTCATATATCCAAAATAACACATGATCTCCAAAATTTCCTAATTTCAACTATCATTAACAATCATAAAAATAAAACTTAAAAACCATATTTCCTAGTCTGTGATGCAAACCTTCCTTGATTGTTGTTGTCACCTCTTGATTTTCATGAATTTTTCTTTGGCTGTGTAGAGGCTTTAGGCCTAATCTCGTTGATTAGGTGGGACCAATTGCCCCTCAAATGCAACTGGGATGACACCGATTTTTCAGAGCCATTAGAGGGTGAGGAAGGGACAACAATGGATTTTCCTTTTTCAAGGTAATGGTGGGCCTCAATTTTCAATATATTTCTAGCATGGGAGGATTTCACTAGAGAGTGGTCAGGGGAAGCTTGGAAAATGGGGTTAATGGGTAGAGGAGCAGGCAAGGACAACTTGGGCCAGCAACAATGTTGGGATATTGTCTGGTGGGCAATCTCCTTCCATCCATCAATTTCAGGGATCTCAGGTTGTAATGAGACATGAGGAAGTACGGGAATACCAGGGGCTTGTGGGGCTTGGAAAGGAGGCATTTCATGCCTAGGTTGGACTATTCCCTGCCCAATCCAATTTAAAAATCCACCATGAAACAATTGGCCAAGATCTTGTGAATCAACATCAAAATGTATTGAGAACTTGGGCCTTCTTGGGCCTCGGTTCCAATTACCTCTACCTCTGTTTCTCTGACCATGGCTACCTTGACGTAAAAAATTCATTCCTGCATGCATGATTTTTTAGCAAATAGTATTTTAAATAACCATACATGACAACTCTTAAAAATATGAATTAGATTTGTCTCAGCGATGCATCAGACTCATGCAATCCAATCCATACAAATTGTTTTCTTGTTTATCAATGGGTAGGGGGTGAAAAATGGTTCTGGGATATTCGAGGGGTTTGTATTGAGAGAAACATGATATAATGAGGGGGAAAAGGACATGGTTACTTATCAATGACAACAACAATCAACTGAAAAACAAAACAATAAAACATCATTGTAATCCACACAAGAAACTACCACTTTCAACTACCTTAACACCAAAATTCTCTTGACTATAATCAATCTCATAACAAGGAGTGAAAAAATGAATATGGGAAGGTGATGGGACTTGTATTTAGTGGAAAATGAAATAATGCAAGGGAAGAAAAACAATTACTGTGCATGAAATTAATTAAGTGATCCATAAAAAATTCTATGAAAAGAGATGCATCAACTATCAATCATTATGACCAAATAACAATTTATGTGCATTTAACTAGTTCATACATAATAAAATGTCCAACACAATGCCATCACAAGACAATATGTATTCCACACAATCTGTAAAGAGGTTATGTTCCTTTCATTTACACACTTTACATCTTATAACAATTTTCGAACAGTAACCATTCCCAATCTGTAAACCATCAAAATCAACCACTATCCATACATACTTAATTCAACAAATATACTCAAAGTCATCGTTTGCAAAATTAACAATGAAGTAACACTACCACTGCAATCGGTCCTATCATTTAAATGCAATGATATTCGTTAAACATATATAGGGGTAGTAAACCCAATACTCAATATCAAATTATAAAACCCGAATTGACACTTAAATAGATAACAACCACCATTCCAACACAATCTATGTGTTGAATAATTCAATCATGCAATTTAACTCCATCACTATGCAAGCCCAATTTAATATGACTCTAAAAGATGGGCCACCCATCCAAAACGACAAGGTATCAACAACAAGCTTGTCTCAACAAATGATCGGATTACAACAAAAACATGCTTAAAATCCCGTGGGTATCCCTAAGTGTGAAACCCAAGCCATCCATGTTATACACAGTGCGTAGCCATTAAAACACCATGATGAAACATTTCCATTTTACAAAACCAAACACACAATCATGGAAACAACTCAACCAATCATGTTGATCCATCAATCTAATACAATATTGCTTCGATTTATAATCGACTATAACTGTAATCGACTATGATGTGTACACTCGTCTTATACAATCAGAAAATCATAAGCATGTAGTGGATGTTGTTCATACAGTATTTCTGGTTGCAATAATCATTTGGCCCCAAAAGAAGCTAACAATTATCATGACATAAATGCCACACACACAAAGCGGTATGCGTGAGAAACATCAAGCATTTGTAACCAATTCTATCTAATCATCCAAACAATCCTTAGCACAAAAAAATACTAGTAACTGTATATCAAACAACCAATCCACCATTGTTGTAAAAAATCAATCGACCTAACAAGATGTGACAACCATGCATACCCATGCATCAATTTGAATTGGGGAAGCAACCCTCTCCATTAAACAATACTGAGTTATTACACATAAGGAGAGTGACTGTGTAATTTGAGTTGTGAAAATAATATGCAAGGTTTACCATTATTATACAAAAGCATTAACTAAATGTCAAGCCAACATGACTATCATAAGGCCCACTGGGCAAGTCCTTACTTGAATTATTCGATGATACATTCAATCCACCATCACCCATAGTAAACTTGACAGGCCCAACAGTCTTCTCTAAACAACTTTAGACTAGAGGATAAGGGTTTGTTCTGTAACCAACACAGGGAGAACAAAGCCAACTGCTCGTAGTGTTGAAAACTCTAAGGCCAATGACACATACATAGAGAAAACCACAACTCATTTGTGGACATGTAACAAATCCATGGAAGGCGGCCATAACAGAAAGTGAGGCTCTCATTCGACCTGGAAATTTTATTTAACGCACGGAGGGTATAACCTTCATGCTCCTTGATAAAACAACCACAACACTGGGGTGAAGACAGGGTCGAGTAAAAACAGGAAACTCATTTCATGACCCCTAGTGGTGCAATCCACCAATTCCCAAGTGAACGATACACAGTGACGCAGAATTCCTCCAACCATTAAAACCATAAAATCTAGAGACTTAAGATAATTGTGAATGTGTGAGGAGAGCTAGCCGACCCAAGACCAACAAAACCCTAAATCAGCAAGGCTAATAGAGAGCTAGTACCCATGATGACCAATAACTTTTATGGATTTAATATTATTGCAGAAAGAACTATCAATGATTCATTCCAAGAACACAGTTTTACATAGTTTCAACACTTAAGGAAAATACAAAACAATACACCCGAGCCATTAATCATTTCATAACAAGATCAGACTCATGAATGGACAAAAAAAAGACATACCTGTAATCGAATTCCTTAAAACGAGAGTTGGCCAAGTGATTCCTTTATTCTAAGAAGTCAGAGCATAACCACAACAAGGTCAAACAATAGCCCAACTAGGGTGGTGGCTAACTGAAGGAGTAAAGGTGACATGTAGTAAATGCATGTCGCCTCCACCCACAATTCATTTACAAACCAGTACATTCCAATAAGCCTTTAATTAACACCATTAATTTAACTTTGTGTTGGAATATGCATATATTACTTTCCAAATGCACCATCCACATCATATATTCCATTTCACATTATATAACTCAAACAAAATCACATAACCATTAATGTCCATTACTTTGTCAAATGAGCCACCAACATCCCATTCAGCTAGATATACCAAATGTATATCAACCACATAACTCAATGAAATCACATGGTCATTAAATTGCTAGCTAGGATCTAACCATAAGCATTAAGTCTCCCATGTATATAGTATAGTATATAGGATATTTTAAATTCTTCCCTTTTGCAATTGTTTCATTATTCCCTATTTCCTTCCAATTGTTTGTATGTGGTATAATAAAATTGAAGGGTTAGATCCCTTTTCTTTTGCATTTGTTATAGTAATTTTTCTTATCTTCAAACTTCCTTTTATGTGTTTTCACTAACATGTTTGTTGTGCAGGTACGATAATAATAGGTGGAAATGATATCAATGAATAACATAGGTCCTAGTAATATAAGGAACCAACATTTCATAACCTCAAACCATAGCTAATAACAAAATATCTCATCAACCATGTAAGTCATCTCGCACATCATCACAACGTCAAAATTGAATAGATCTGATCTTCAATAGTTCAAGGTGGTCCCACCTACTAGTATTATTTATCTTTTATGATAATAGGCTTTAGAAACACTTTGCAGGAAAAACTTCCTTGACAATTTTAATCGTCAACAAATTGGCGACTCCAAAGGGAAATTTGTTTCCAACAGATTTAGAACTCGGAAATCATGGTTTCACAGACCAAGAACAATAATTTTAGAAGACGTAACCAAACTAATTATGCAATAGGGGGAAGTAAGCGGATTTAATGGAAAGATGGTCGGGAATTTGAGAATAATTCATGAAAAGTGTTAAGTATTAGGGGTTTTTACCACTTTATGCATAATCATTCAATTGGAATATTATCTTAACTTTCAAGGAGGAAAAAGTTTAGACTTGCTCTTAAAATCTCAATGGATGACGAAATGGCAAGAAGAAGTGGGAAAAAAACCAATTCCTTATAGGACAATAGGGGAAGTATATAACAATTTCCAGGGCCCTTCAGAGGAGACATTATAACAGCTATGTAATATTGATTGTCATTAGCTAACAATACTTTGCAGGAGTGTCACTATGGAAGAATTGATCCAACATCATATTTGACCAATTGACTAAAGATAATAGGAAACAAAATCATGATGAAAGTAAAGTTGCAGAAACTAAAATAACAGCAATAAAAGACATAAATGGACACATCAAGGAAAGAAAACTTAACTCAGAAGGCATAAATCAAAGTATTGTAAGCATAGAAAAGTAGCACAAAAATTGAAAGTAGAGCTAGGCTACTAGTATACAGAAATCCAATTAGCATTAGAAATTTTCACACTGGCCCCTCATAATACTTCAAGCGAGGACTATTAGTGTTGTAGGAAAACAATTGTCTCTATAATTTCCTTAAAATGTATGAGTTAGTTTCCAAGACAAAGATAATTTGGAAAGGAACCAACACTTGAAATTCTTATGTAATTATCATCCCTTTGATGGACATGATTAAATCATGAATATAAGCACAGATACTAACCAATTCATTGAAATTTGTCTGTATAGGCCTTTTAAAGGCATTACTTGCATCAAATAAACTAGAAGGAAGGCATTTGTAAGGCATAGTATCAGAATTAGTAATAAAAGTGGTTTTGTGAAAATTTTCCCCTTTTACTTTGATTCTCTTGTAACCAAACAAATTGTCAAGTAAGGGTTGTAATTGTGACTCTACAACCTATTGCAAAAACATTTCCATATCGAGAGGAGGGAAGGGATTTCTCTTAATCGCTTGCCTGAAAGTTTGAAGACTAATACAGGTTCTAATATTGTCATTGTTCCTTGAGGTCGGTTCCCAATTTGAAACCCACTCATGGTGGTCTGAAAAAATCATTCCATCCTTTAAGATATCTCATAACTCCCTTTGAAAGGGTTCTTCCACTACAAAGTTAAGAAGTTCTCATTTTATCCTAGCTAGTTTCATAATATGATGAACTAGACTAGGATCAAAACCATGAAGATCCTCATAATACCAAGAAAAAACCTTTTGCAACTCACCAAGTAGCCTGGTGCACCCCATCTCTTCTTTATCAAAAAATTGGACATTTATTTTAACATTTGTTGAAGATTCAACTATCCTAATGTTCAAGAGGATGGTTTCAACCACCTTCTTTCGTAACTCCTCTTCTTTCTATTTTTTTTTTCCTACAACACTCAATGAAATGAACTCTCACGAGGATTCAAGCCCTCAAGAATATTATTATTTTCTTATGATACAATCTCCTTGGGCTTGAGAGTTTCATTTTGAATGGAAACAAAAATTGTCTCATCATAAGGGAGGGCCTTCCAAGATCTTTCATTGTCAGGAATATATGGATGATGTAGAGATTGAAAAGCATAATCCGGCCTGTGAGGAAAAATTTGTTGATTAGGAGAGGCTGCAAAGACAACTAACTTATCAGACATTGAATGCAAATCCTTCTTAACATGAGTTATGTTGAAAGACGGAAGGTTCAAGACAAGTGCCAAAACAACTTGGGAGAATCGTTCCATCAACTTGTTGCTAGGAGAGAATATATTACGTATCAGGTTCACAATAAGCTCAGAATTTTCAAAAACTGAAAGGTGACCACAACCAATATTAAGGGTGTTCTGAATGCCTAATAATAAATCTTCGAACTCAGCAACATTGTTTGTACAAGCAAACTCCAACCTATATGAAAGATTATGAATTTTTCCTGTAGGGGAAACAAAGATAATACCAGCCCCATCACCTTCATTAGACTGTGACCATCAAAATGCATATTCCACAAATCATCACCTAAATAAATTATTTCCAAAGTAATATTATCCTCTTCAACAAATATGTAATACACTCCTAGGTCTTCTTCGATATAGTTTACACTATATTGCGGAACACTCTCTATGTAGGGTGAAATTATTCCCTCTCTAAGGACTATAATGTTCTTACCATTCCGAGGAATGGATAAATGTGTCACATTGAGTGATAGGTATCCACCTATTAAGGATTTCCAATATCTCCCCAAGATAATTGAGTAATTTCTTACAGGCATATCAATTAGCTGAATGTTGAGGGTTGTCCTTATCTTAGGATGAGTGCATAAAACCAAGGTTACATCCTTAATATCGCCTATGGTTTTTTGTTGCAGACTATTATAGGAGAGTATTCTTCTGGCATTTTCATTTGTACAAGACAAACATAGCTCTTCCATAATAACCTTCGACATCACACTTGGGACCGAACCACCATCAATGAGGCAACAATGGGAAATATTATCCATGATCTTTACGAAAATATAAAAAGGGAGATTTTTTATAGGGTATCTAAATTTATGTACACCTACTTTATTTACAGAAGAATCCTCTTCATTTACCTCTTCAGAAAGGTTTGATAGAAATGAATCTTTTCCTTCCATGAATTGTTTCAGATGCATTTGTTGTTCAGGGAAGACAACCATATCTAGGAGGGTTACATCTACTTTGATGTTGGCCAATTGATTCAAGATATTTTAATTGGAAGAGGGAAGAGGGGGAGTGATTCTTTGGCTCTCAGGGCCTTAGGAACCTAGGGAGTAGCAGCGGGTGAGGATGATCTCGGGGTAGAAGAACTGCAGGGAGAATCAAATTTTCCCTTGGGAGTGTAGGCTTTGTTCCTAGTGTTGGTGACCATGACATCTTCTGGCTCTACAAAGTCTAGGACAATGATAGTAGCTTCTGGTATTTTACCAAAGATGTTATCTTTGGCACTCTTCTTTACCTTATATGTGGTTTCTTCATGGTGTTCCTTGCAAAATTTACACCAAATGCGAGGTAGGATATCTTTATGCTAAAAATTGTTTTCAACCCAATTTCTAAAAGAAGGTGCAGCAGAGGATGAAGATCTAGGGGTGAGAGGGGAGACAATACCCTTATGCTCAAATGCTATCATAAGATTGTTCATATCTTGTACTAGATGTAAGAGAGCGCACATGTCTATCTATCTAACTGATTCTCCCTAGGGAAGACTAGTTCTTTCAAGTTGTTCTTCATACTCTAAGAAAGTATGCAGAGTGAAACCAAGATTATAAATGGATTTTTCCTCAAGCCTATGATGATAGGGAGAAGGAAATGCATTGTAATAATGCATTAAATCATCTTGGTTCTAAGGGTGGATAAGTTCGGAGATTTGATTGTACAACTTGGTGAAACACAAGTTGAAAGACTTGATGGTCTCACCCTCCTTGTAGGTAACATTATTGTATTCCCTTAACTTCTCGGCTGGGATTTTAGATTTCCCATAAGTTGATCTGAGCTAGTAGATTAATTCCTCCCAAGTAGATAGAATCTTAGGAAGAAGGTCGAAGAAGTCGGTTGTAGCTTTTCCTTCCAAGGAATTGACAAATAAGTGAATGCAAGTGTCATTGTTGTTGGACCCTATGTTATCACAAGCATTAGAAAATGCCACCAGGTGTTCATTGGTACTGACACTATTATTCCTCTAACACTTAGGCAAGTGTTCCTTAAATTTTGGAAGTGGAAAAGTAGTAGGTTCTAGGTTAAGAGGAGAAGACACATGCCATGGTTTGGTTGTGGCATCTTCTTCGAACTGAAAAATCCCATACTCTTTGATGAATTTGGTGGGGTTTGTAGTAGATTGTATAAGGATATGGTGGTTGTATAAGATACCAATCACCGATGATGATGAATATTGAGAATATGGAGCACTTCTAGTGCCACCAGAGCCACCACTATATGGCATCTTATGAATGATAGATGAGGGAAAGAAAGACGAGTTGTATGAATCGAATAAAGTTATCCTTAGAGAGATTTGTTGGGAATATAACACAATGTTTCTCCTTCCTATTTCAGCAATAGGATTGATTTCAGGTGACAAGCCTGTTCTTCTTCTAGAATCATGAGAATATAAGGACATGAAAGAAAAGCCAAAACTGAGAAAAAGGAAGGTTACTGTTGATTTCTAGGTTGTCTACATCTAGCTTCCAATTGCTCTTGAACACTAATATCTCGTTCAATTGCTTCCCAAGAATTGTTGAGCTCATCACGGGTCCTGGGAGTGTCTAAAGTAGTATGAAACAAGTTCAAAGCAATGTTAGTCTGGTCTTGGAGATTGGGCTAAAGATTGAGCTGCCTGGCCACAAGAATAGTCATTAATAGAAATATAGTCAAGGAATCAATATCAGAAAAAGAAAGATGTATAGATGAGAATTAAGCATAAAAATTAACCTAATATATATCAAATATCTCCCCAGTATGGTCACCAAATAAATGTTGAGGAAAATATATGAAATTATCTTACTCAAGCATTTTCAGATTCATCTTGTCTAAAGAAAAATAGATGGGAATATCATCCTATGTTTATAGCTAACAAAAATAACAGCATAACTTACAAGTATTAATTACAAGTGCTTAGGCTAGTCTTTTATTAACAAAAAGCTTGATGGGAATTTACTTTTTATGTAATTTTCTAAACATATCAGTTGTTGAAATAATCATAAAGATAGAAGAAAAGTCACCAAGATAATAATCAATATATATGAGACATAAAAAAATCCTTTATTCCATTCAAATTCACCAAAAAGTCATTTTCTTTACAAAATCTCATGCAGAAATTTTGGACCAAAGTCAGACTTAGACAGCCTTGATGGAATATACAAAAGGACCTTTGACAAAAAACCAAAAATGAACTCTAAAATCCAAATCATCTTGCCATAGATTGTTTCCCACTCGACTCTGCATAATAGCTTTTGTTAGTCATGAAAACTAATTCACAAACAGACAAGTCTACACATAATATCAAAGATAGGTCAACACCTCTAAAGAGAAAGTGTCTGAATGATGTGATTCAGCCTGAATAATGTTTTCTACAATAAGATCCTTCTATCGTAAAAGAGAATTAGGCTTGTGATGAATAGATGAATTAATGAAAACTGAACTATATCAAGATAAACTCAAAGAGAAAACCTTAGTATGCTTCTACTTCTATCCTCCTTTGTTCCTCCCTTTCCCTTTCTTTTAAATAAATTAGAATTGTTTGAAGTATTTGAACCAACTCATTAGTTAAGTTAATTAAAAGACTCAACTAACTTTAGTTAGGGGGAAGAGTAATAATTATAATAATGGTTATAAATAAAATAATAACTAGTAGCTGGGACCCCTTGTGACTACCTTTATTTCATAATAATCAAAACAATCATAGCATAACCATTAGTTAAGTAAAACACACCTCCTTGTGTCTCCCATCAACATATTCACCTTTGGGAAATTTAGCTCATAAAATTCGAAATTATTTTCAAAAATATTACTCATATATCCAAAATAACACATTCTGTCCAAAATTTCTTGAAGTCAGTTGTCATTAACAATGATAAAAATAAAACTTAAAAACCATATTTCCTAGTTTGTGATGGAACCCTTCCTTGATTTCTTTTGTCACCTCTTGATTCTCCCAAATTTTCCTTTGGTTGTGCAGATCCTTTATGCCTAATCTCGTTGATCAAGTGGGAACAATCGTCCCTCAAATGCATCCAGGAACACACATATTTTTCATATCCATTGAAGGGTGAGGAGGGGGAAGCAGTGTATTTTCCTTTATAAATGGCATGGTGGCCCTCATTTTTCAATCTCTTGCTAGCATGGGAGGATTTCACTGACAAGTGGCCAGGGGTAGCTTGGACAATGGGGTTAATGGGAGAAGGACTAGGCAAGGACAAGTTGGGCCAGCCACGATGTTGGGAGACTGTGAGGTGGAAAATATCCCGCCATCCATCATTTTCAGGTACCTCAGGTTGAAATCAGACATGAGGAGGTACGGGAATACTGGGGGCTTGTGGGGCTTGGAAAGGATGAATTTCAGGCCTAGGTTGGACTATTTCCTACCCAATTCAATTGAAAAATTTGGCATGAAACAATTGGCCAAGCTTTTGTGAATCAACATCAAAATGTATGGAGAACTTGGGCCTTCTTGGGCCTCGGTTTCAATTACCTCTACCTCTATTTCCATGACCATGGCTACCTTGATTGAAAAAACCCATTCCTGCATGCATGATTGATTAGAAAATAGTCTTTTAAATAACCATACATGACAACTCCTAAAAATATGAAATAGATTTGGCTCAGTGATGCATTAGATTCATGCAATCCAATCCATACAAATTGTTTTCATGTTTATCAATGAGGAGGGGGTGAAAAATGGTTCTAGGATATACGAGGGTTTTGTATTGAGCGAAATGTGCTATAATGAGGGGGGAAAGGACATGGTTACTGCTCAATGACAACAACAATCAACTAAAAATCAAACAAATAAAACATCACTATATTCCACACAAGACACTGCAACTTTCAACTGCATTAACACTAGAATTCTCTTGACTGTAATCAATCTCAGAACAGGGAGTGAAAAATTGAATATGGGAAGGTGATGGGATTTGTATTTAGAAGAAAATGAAATAATGGAAGGGAAGAAGAACAATTACTGTTCATCAAATTAATTAAGTGATCCATAAAACATTCTGTGAAAAGAGATGCATCAACTATCAATCATTGTGACCAAATAACAATTTCAGTTCATTTAACTAGCTCATTGTACATAATCGAATATCCAACATAGTGCCATCACAAGACAGTATGTATTCCACAAAATTTGTAACGGGGTTATGTTCCTTTTATTTTCACACTTTTCATCTTATAACAATTTTTGAACATTAACCATTCCCAATCTGTAAACCATCAAAATCAACCACTATCCATACATACTTGAATCAACAAATACACTCAAAGTCATTGTTTCCAAAATAACAATGAAGTCGCACTATCACTGCAATTGGGCCTGTCATTTAAATCAAATGATATTCGTTAAGCATATATAGGGGAAGTAAACCCAATAATCAAGATCAAATTGCAAAACTTGAATTGACACTTAAACAGACAACAAACACCATTCCAACACAAGCTATGAACCGAATAATGTAATCATGCAAGTGTAAGTCCATCACTATGCAAGCCTAACTTAAAGTGACTCTAAAATTTGGGCCACCCATCCAATACAATATGGTATCAACAAAAATTATGTCTCAACAAATGATCAGATTGCAACAAAAACATGCTTAAAAACCTGTGGATATCCCTGAGTGTGAAACCCAAGCCATCCATGTGATACACAGTGCACAACCATCAAAACACCATGATGAAACATTTCCATTTTACAAAACCAAACACACAGTCACGTCAATAACTCAACCCATTATGTCGAGCCATCAATCTAATACAATATTGCTTTGATTTAGTCAACTGTAATCGATTATGTTCTGTACACTCGGCTTATACAATCAGACAATCATAAGCATGCAATGGATGTCGTTCATACAGTCTTCCTGGTTGCAATAACCATTCGACCCCAAAAGAAACTAATAGTTATCATGATAGAAACACCACACGCACAATGCGGTATGCATGAGCAACATCAAGCAATGCCAACTAATCATCCAAACAATCCTTATCACAAACAAATACCAATGATTGTGTATCAAACAACCAATCCACCACTGTCATAAAAAATCAATCGACCTAAGAAGTTGTGACAACCACTCATACCCACGCATCAATTCGAATTGGGGCAACAACCCTCTCCATTAAACAATACTAAGTTATTAAACATAAGGAGAGCGATTGTGTAATTTGAGTTGTGCAAATAACAAGGAGGGTTTACCATTGTTATACAGAGGTAGTAACTAAATGGAAAATGAACACGAATGTCATATGGCCTAGTGGACGAGTCTGTACATGAACTAATTGATGATACATTCAATCAACCACCACCCATAATAAACTTGACAGGCCCAACAATCTTCTCTAAACAACTTCAAACTGGAGGCTAAGGGTTTGTTATGTAGCCGACACAGGGAGAACATATCCAACTCCTTGTAGTGGTGAAAACTCTGAGGCCAACAGTGCATACACAGAGAGAACCATGACTCATTCATGGAAAGGTAACAAATCCATGGAAGGGGGCCATAACAAAAAGTGAGGCTCTCATTCGACTTGGCAATGTTATTTAATGCATGCAGGGTATAACCCTCATGCTACTCGATCAAACAACCATGACACTAGGGTGAATACATGGTCGAGTAAGAACAAGAAACTCATTGTGTGACCACTAGTAGTGCAATAAACCAATTCCGAAGTGAACAAACAACAATGACACAAAATGCCTCCAACCATTAAACCCATAAAAGCCAGAGACTTGACATAGTTGTGAATGCGTGAGGAGAGCCAGCCGACCCAAGACCAACAAAACCTTAAACCAGCAAGGATAACAAAGAGTTATCACCCATGATGACCAATAACTTCTATGGATTCAATATTATTGTAGAAAGAACCATCAATTCTTCATTCGAAGAACACAATTTTACACAATTGTAGCATTGAAGGAAAACAAAAACCAATACACTTGAGCAATTAATCATTTCATAACCAGAGCAGACTCATGACTGGAAAAACAAAATACATACCTATAATAGAATTCCTTAAAATGAGAGTTGGTCGACCGGTTCCTCTCTGCTAAGAAGTCAGAGCATAACCACAAAAGCAAGGTCGAACAATAGCCCAACTAGGGTGGCATCTAACGAAAGGAGTTAAGGTGACATATAGTAAATGCATGTCACCTCCACCCACAATTCATTTACTCACTAGTACATGCGAAGAAGCCTTTAATTAACACCGTTAATTTAACTATGTGTTGGAATCTGCATCTATTACTTGCCAATTCCACCATCCACATCATATATTCCATTTCAAATTGTATAACTCAAACAAAATTTCATAACCATTAACGTCCATTACTTTGTCAAATGAGCCACCGACATCCCATTCATGAAAATATACCATATGTACATCGACCACATAACTCAATTAAATCACATGGCCATTAAATTGCTAGCTAGGATCTAACCATAACCATTAAGTCTCCCATGTATATAGTATAGTATATAGGATAGTTTAAATTCTTCCCTTTTGCAAATGTTGCAGTATTCCCTATTTCCTTCCAATTGTTTGTATGTGGTATAATAAAATTGCATGTTTAGATCCGTTATCTTTTTCATTTCTTATAGTAATTTTGTTTTTTTTCAAACTACCTTTTATGTCTTTTCACTAAAATGTTTGTTCTGCAGGTGCGATAAGAACATGTGGCAGTGATATCAATGAATAGCATAGGTCGTAGTAACATAAGGAAGCAACATTTCATAAGCTCAAACCATAGCCAATAACAACATATCTCATCAACCGTGTAAGTTGTGTCGCACATCATCACAACATAAAAAATGAACAAATACGATATTCAATAGTTTAGGGGGGTCCCACCTACTAGTATTATTTATCTTTTATAATAATAGGCTTTAGAAACACTTTGCGGGAAAAAATTCGTTGAGAATTTTAATCGTCAACAACATGGCATTTTTAGTATTCAAAAAATCACTTCAAAATGCGCACTAGGGTGTTGAGCTATCTTCCACTTGCACCTTTATGATGAATCTCCTGCATCATACTCCTCTGGGATAAATTTCATGGACTCATGTCCATGATCTCCTGCAATAACTTTCCAGGCTTCTAAACATCTACTTCTTTTACCCAAATGGTATCTTCTATTGGGTGTCCTTTCCACTTTACCAAATACTCAAAATAAGTCTTTCGCCTGGTCTTCTTACCAGTCCTCTAATCTATGATCTTCTCCATCTGTGGATTTTCTGCTACATACATATGCTTCTCCCATTGGATCTCTTTCCGATATTCTGACTCTCTAGTGTCATATTCCCAATAAGGATACATGTATGAAATGTTGAATATGGTTGATATACCTACATATTCTAGCAACTCTATATTATAAACATTTTCATCAAATTTCCTTAGGATCTTGCATCGTCGTATCTTCTTCAGCTTCAGTTTGTTATATGTTCCCCTTGGGAACCTTTCCTTCCTGAGATGTGATAGAACTTGATCTCCCACTTCAAATTGAAGTTTTCTCCTATACTAATCAACTATGTCTTTGTACTCTCTACTATTGTTTTGCAACTTCTCTTTGATCTGATTATGGAGCTTTTGCATTTCTGCAACAAATTCTTCAGCTCCAATGCTTCTGAATTCATTATGCTCTGAATCTCTCATCTCTAATACTCCTCTTGGATTCATCCCATATACTATTTGAAATGGACTCTTTCTTGCACTTAAGTTTTGTGAGTCATTGCATGCAAACTCTCCTTGTGAAATAATTTGTTCCCACTGGCTATGATGTTCAATGACCAGTCTCCTCAACAAATTTCCTAAACTTTGATTTACCACCTCAGTCTATCCATCCATTTGAGGGTGATATGATAAACTAAAATACAGTTTTGTCCCCATCTTCTTCCACAATTTTCTCCAGAAATGACCAACAAATTTAGTATCTCTATTTGAAACAATACTCTTGGGTAACCCATGAAGTCTCACAACTTCCTTGAAAAACAAATTTGCAATCTGTGTTGCATCATTAGTTTTATGTCATGGGATAAAGAGTTCCATATTTGAAATTCTATCAACTAACACAAATATGGAATATCTTACCTTTTGTGTTCTTGTCAATCCCAACACAAAATCCATGATTATTGCATCCCAAGGCCTATCTGGAATAGGCAATGGTTAATACAACCCATTTTTCTTTTTCTTTCCTTTCTCATATTGGCAAATCTTACATTTTTCCACAAATTTCTTCACTTCTTCCCTCACACCTAGCCAATAGTATGAACTTATCAACTATGCAAATGTATTTTCATGGACAAAATGTTTTGGTAGACCTCCACTCAGTTTTTCCCTTAGCAGATTTTCTCTCATTGATCACTTTGGTATGCACAACTAACAACCTTGAAACAACAAACCATGTTGAATCAGATACTATGTGCAAACTTGATTTTGTATCTGAGAAGATAATTTGCAAATTCTTCATATGCCTCTTTAAAATCTAGGTCATCACAATACATCTCCTTAAGTTGTTCAAACCCTAAGGTTTTCACTCGAAATTCATACAAAATTAGACATCTCTTGCTCAATGCATCAACAACTTTGTTAGCATTAACAAAATATGTTTAATGGAAAAAGTGAATTTTTTCATAAACTCTATCCACTTAGCATGTATATGATTTAACTTCTCCTATATGGTTATGAATTGCAAACCCTGATTATCGCTATACAAAAAAAACTCTCTTGGAACAAGGTAGTGTCTCCATTTCTTTTAGGCTTGAATTATTGCATAAAATTATTTATCATATGTGCAGTACTTTCTCTTAGTGTCATTCATATTCGCACTGAAATATGCAACATGCATATTATCTTGGCTCAAGACTACTCCAATTGTAATTCCATTAGCATCACATCTTACTTGAAATGTCTTCCCGAAATCTAGCAAGACCCCAATCAGTTGTTTTGTTATATTTTTCTTTAATATATTGAAGCTTTTCTCAGCTTCTTTTGTCCACTTAAAATACTTGTGTCTCTTATTCACCGTATCTAATATTGGTGTAAAAATTCCACTGAAATTGATAATGAAATTCCTATAGAAACTCGCTAGTCCATGGAATCTTCTCACCTCGAATATGCTTCTTGGCGAAGGACATTCTTTGATTTCTCTCACCTTCTCTAGATCCATCTTCAATTCATTTGAAGAGATTAAAAAACCCAAGTATATGATTTTTGTCTTCATAAGAGTGGACTTCTTTAGATTTATCAGAAATTTCTCCCACTGCAATCTCCTCATCACTAATGTTAAGCGTCTCAAATTATTTTTTTCAGTTTTATAGAAGAATAATATATCATCCAGATATACAATCACAAACTTACCAATAAAATATTTCAATACCTCATTCATCAAACTCATAAAAGTACTCGGGGCATTTGTTAATCCAAATGGAATAACAAGCCACTCATACAACCCTTCATTTGTTTTGAAGGTTGTTTTCCACTCATCATCTTCTCTCATTCTTATCTGGTGATATCCACTCTTCATCTCTATCTTTGAAAAATAATTTTCTCTTCTCAAGCAATCCATTAAGTCATCCATCCTTGGAAAATGAAACATGTACCTGATGGTGATCTTGTTTATGGATCTTGAGTCTGTACACATTCTCCGTCCTCCATCTTTTTTCAGACTCAACATGGTTTGGTACTGAGCATGGACTCAATCTTTCCTTGACTAAACCCTTGTCCATCAAATCCTAGACTTGTTTCTTCACCTGCTCATTCTCTTGAAGTGTCAATCCGTACGCTTATTTTTTCATAAGACTTTCTCCTGGTATTATATCAATTTGATGGTTGATACTCCTGATTGGTGGAAATGAGCTAGGTAACTCATCTACTACTATGTCAGCAAAATTCTTTAACAACTCCTGAATTTCTTCAGGAAAATCATCCACAGAAGTACTTGTAAGGACAACTCTGGGTTTCCTTTCCATAGTAAATTGGATCTCCCGTTCCTTCTTGAATTCACTAAATATTTCCTTCCCACTCATGAGAAGTATACTTGTGTTGGCTTCTTCCTTTACTTTATTTTCCTCAATTGACATCAATGTGTGTGTCCTACGATTCTTCTCCAAGGTATAAGTATTTTTTCTCCCATCATGAATGACATTTCTATCAAACTTCAATGGTCTCCCCAACAAAACATGACATACATCCATGACAATCATATCACACAAAATCTCATCTCGATATCCTCTTATCTTAAATTCAACTAGGAATTGTTTAGTTACCATTACCTAGTGTCCTTTCTACAATCATGAGACTCTATATGGACTCATATGTGTAGTTTTCTCCAGCTCCAATTTCTCCACCATCTCTGTGGATACTAAGTTATCAATGCTCCCACTGTCAATTATCACCTTTCATACTCTATCTTTAGTCTTGCAAGAATTCTTGAACAAACCGTTCCTCTATACTAGTTTTTCAACCTCTGGCTTTAGCTTCAAGAGAACCTTCTTCATCATTAAAGATTTCCCATATTTTTCACCTTCTACTTCAACATTCCACTTCTGCGCTTCCAAATGTGAGCTTCGCCTCCTCCTTCTTTCTTTCTCTCGCAGCATTCCCAAGACATGTGTCATGTCTTTCTGCAAGCCTAACACATCACTTATCCTCCTCTTTCTCTTCCCCTTCCTCGAGGAAAATAGTTGCTTCCACTATATTGTATCCCTTGGGAACTTCCTCCTCTTTCTGAGTGACTATGTGGTTTTCTAGTCTCAACCTTGGGCTTTTGTGCCTTATCATGGACAATTCCCTTACTGGTGTTTAGACTTCTTCCTCTACTTTGCTGGCTCTTCTTTCTCGCCAACTTCTCCTCTACCTTCAATGCAATATGATAAGCGTCCTCTACTTTTCTTACTGTCATCATGTTAATTTCATCCTAGATTTCATATCTCAGGCCATTTATATACCTGAAAACCTTTTCATAATATTTCTCTCTCTGTTCGGCTTGTAGAACTCCTTTGTTTATTCTTTCACTGTCATTTCCTTGTAGATTGATTTGATAGTCCTTGGGTATGAATTTATCCTTCATCTTGGCTACCATTCTGTCCCAATTCTTGATCACTTGAATTTTCATCTTTTTTCATCTTGGAGTTCATTCCACCAAAACACTGCATGTACTTTTAACTTGGTGAAAACATGCTTCACTTCTTCTCCTCATCGACGTATTCATAGTCAAAGTGCTTTTCCATTGATATTATCCAATCCAAAAATTCTTCATCATCTAAATTTCCTTCATACATCGATATGTCTATCTTCGTTCTAGCTCCCAACTTGAGAAGTGCTTTCAAGAAGCGTTCTTATGCACCATCCTCTACTACAACTTCTTCAACTTCCACTTCTTCTTTCTTTTCATCATTGACATCTCCAGCATCAAGTGGTCTCCTTTATGATGTCTCCATAGCATATAACCTTGCACAAAGTTCTCTCATTTCCCTTTCCAAAGCTTGATTTTATACACGTGGATCTACACGTCTTCTAGGAAGAATTGTGTTGAACTTTCTCCTTTACGCAGCTACCACTTGATGTATCTAATACCACTAGATGTTATCAAACTAATTCCTTCTTTCCTACCTACAAAATTAAAATTTTTGGCTTTAATACCTCTTGATGGTATCAGACTATCTCCTTTCACCTTATCACCTTTGCATGTTATCTACAAGAAAATTTCATCTCTGATACCACTTGATGCATCCCCCTTTCTCTCATAGGCGTTGTGCGACCTCTTGATCAATGGATATTCAAATTTCTGAT
The DNA here is from genome assembly GCA_032191745.1 of Picea mariana. NCBI lineage: Eukaryota > Viridiplantae > Streptophyta > Pinopsida > Pinales > Pinaceae > Picea > Picea mariana. Next base: position 839,497 of record JASDQU010099770.1, on the reverse strand, counting down.
CCAAATTATCTCTTTGGGACCTTTCTAGCCCCCAATTTCATTTAACACAGGCCCTTTTTTACCTTATGTGTAGGTCCTGTGTAACTTGTGGGCTCTTTTCTTAGCTCTCTTTAAATATTTAAATCTTTAAAACTGATAGGCGATAGCTCAATCTGCTATCCCCTCTCCACATGTGACCTTAGGCTATGATGCAGGCTTGAATTCCTAAATCTCTTTATAATTTTAGGCTTCGACCATTTTGACTGTAGCTTACCTATTTTTCTCCAAACTCCGAACTGCGAACTTAGCCAACAAGATCAATGGTTCTCATCTCTACAACAACTAATGAGTGTGATCCATTTCGAGACTTCGACATTCAAGAGTTATGAAATTCTTAACACTCCCTTTCCCTAAAGTACTCTATCACTGAAGAGGTAGATATGACACCACGTGTCCACACAATCGACAACTAGGATTTAACTTCTTAACTTTTTCCTGGATGCATGCTCTTGGATCCCACAATTTGATGATGTGTGTCCAACTCAGATTGACAGTCATAATCCCCTTTGCTACTTCATGACTTCGTGAAGTTTTCTCTTACTCCACACAAAGATTCAAGAGTTCTTTGTCATGAACTCTCTGATCTACTGCTACGTGTCCTCGCTGATACCGATGGTTTGGATTACTTCACATCTTGAGGACTTCGGCGATCCCCACTCTTCAAATACTTCAAAAACCTCCCAACACTTGGAGTTCCGAAGGACTCCATGACTCACCTATGTGAAATTATCCCAGATCTAATGATCTGGAAGGATCCCACATTTTCTTGAATGGATATTTCTTGTTAATTTGTGAAATCTTAAAGGGATCCTCCCTATTGAATAATTCTCCCCCCACTATCTCTTCTGAGCTTGTTCCTCCTTCGAGGTGCTAACTCCTTAGAGCATTTTCTTCAACACTTAGTCAAAATTGACCCTGTGCATTCCTTGCAATAGGGTTTCCTCCACGACTTAAGTTCTTTGTGGGTGACTATGCACACCTTGCAACAATTATTTACACTTTTCTACAAATACTCTTAAGTAACTCCTCCTGGGATTCTTAGTCTAAAATACTCTATCGACACATTCCTTGCGGAAAATATGCACTCCTTATGGACAATATGCATTCCTTGCATACAAATCTCCAAGATATATCTCCTGAGCTTGTTCCTCCTCAACACTATGAACTTCTCAGAATGACTTCTTCGATACTTAGCCAAATATCAACCCTATGCACACCTTGCAATAGGATTCCTTCAACTTAACTCTTGATGGGAGACTATGCACTCCTTGAAACAATTCTTATACAGATCAATTGTTTCTCCTGAACAATATGACTCTAAGTGCGCTTCCGCCTACACATACTTTCAATCTATCCCTTCTAAACTTCTGAGTAAGAATAGACTTTGTCAATGCACACCTTGCAAACACTATGCATTCCTTGCATAGGATTGTAGAAGAGAAACAATTAAAACTTATCTAATGTCTCGCAGATTCATACATTCAACCATGTAAATGCATTCATAACATAAGAACAAGTAATAACAAAGAATTGCAATTAACAAAAAGCCTTCCATTCATTCATTAAGTTAAACACAGTAACAACGACACCAAACATTTGGACCAATGCTTATTTGTTATATTCATTAAAATGATATGTACATGGATTCATACAATTCTCTTCAACATCTCTCAGAAACTCTTAAAAACAGCAACTCTCTGCAACTTTAAGCTAAATTTCAACAACAACACCAACTCTGAGCATCCTCATCTGGGCATACAATACATTTATTTATACAAAACGAGCTCGTAAATATTTTCCCTCTAACTACCTTAGTGTTATCCTATCAAATTAAAGGCTTTCAACTACTAATGATTTATTACAATAGATGTTTGAGACAAATAGATAAGAGCAAATGCTTCGAATCTATACTGCAATCTACTACATTAAAGGAAAATACACTCCTCGTCAATCTCATGTGATGGTTTAGCTCCTAAATATTTAATATGTTCTTTAATTATAATCTTTTCAATATATTTCATGACATGCCATCTTTAATATTCAAAAAATCACTTCAAAATTCATGCTAGGGCACTGATATTTCTTCCACGTGCACCTTGATGACTATGTTCCTGCATCAAGAAAAAATACTGATGGATGCACCTTCATATATTAGCGTCTGAGCAACATTACAACCACAAACCTGTATGATAATATTGAAAGGAATGTGAGAGGGAAGATAAGGTCCTGTTAGCACACCCTAATAAAAGAGGATATCCTCATTACTTGGAGGAGGTTCCGTAGGAGAAGGAGGAATTCCCTCCAGCATAGTAGATTTTGTATCAACAATAAAAAAGTGGGAAACATCGGGTTTACTCTCTAGCAGGAGAGTAGGATCGCCTAATGACGAGATTAGATCAAACACTTGAGTTGCATTCTCCAAGGGGAGAATGCGGTCAACGAATGGAAACAGATCGACCGCTTGGGTTTCACTCTCTAATGAGAGAGTGGGATTGACCAAGTATGGGATTAGATCAACCACTTTGTCAAATAGTTCAACTAAGGACATGACCAGATTGACCACCTGATCAACCAGACTGACCGATGAGGGGACCAGATTGATCATTCCATCAACGATAAGTGGGTTGAGAGTAAGGCTATGGTAAGAAGTCGGAAGTTGAGACTAGAAAATAGTCATGTCTTCCAATAATTTTGAGGCTTCATCCATATGAGGAGAAAGGTGATTTTGATGACTCCCTCCACATAACGTACATGGGAACTTGACTCTACTTTTCTTCTTCCCAACGGTATCCTAACTAGTTTACGGGAGGTCATCAACATGTTGTTTAGAGTATGATGACATGGGTTGGTGAGGGCGTGTAGACCATGCTTCTATAACCTTGGATAGACTAGGGAAATTATTAAGAATATGGATATCCATATAAATCCTTCAAGGGTACCTGGGATTATAGGTTGTTTGTGTGATCTTGGCATCATCAACACTCCCAACACGATGATCAACAACTGGTTGTTTTCCAACATGTCTACTAGTGGGTGGAGGTTTGGACCTTTTCTTATTTTTATTCTTCTTAATCTTTCTTTTCTTCTTCCTCTTATCCACCGGGTTACTAGCTTCATAGATTTCACTCAATGAAGGATATGAAATGAAAGAAAACCTTACAAGTGAAGAAGGAGAAGAATACCTTATGAGCGAAGAAGGTGAAGGATCAAGATGAGATTGATGTTCTTTGGGGGGAAGTTCTTACAACAGAAGCACTTACTGCATTCGGGATTACCAGAGTGGAAAACAACCATACTGACAATCCAATTGTGAGACCTGGAAGGCTCAAAGTAGCAATGTAAGGAGGACTAATGTTTTCGAAAGAAGGAAAAACAAAATGTTCCCTCAGAGCAGAGGTTTATTCATTGGTCGTTCCAGGAACTCACACCATAAAAAGTATCCAACCTAAGTCCTGTAAGGGAAAACAAATAGCACATGCTAAAAATCTAGTAAGAAAGCAAGAAAACAAAACCTTCTCACAATGAACACACTAGTTGGTGATGAAATCCAACATCATGGGAACAATGTAAGAACGGGATAATATAGAGAGGGTGGAAAAGTTACATTGATGACCTGCTTAACATACTTACACCCTTGCGCAATATCCCACACATAATCATGGGTATACCCTCAAAGGAGCCCAAGTGAGTTTGGCCAATGTCGATTCCAGGTACTGTGAAGACTTTCCCATCCACAGTCACCTTGTGTAAACACCCTAAGGTTACCAATTACAAAAATTATGCATGGAGAAGTAGTCAACAATCTCATATATGTGCAAGGGAAGGGTATCTAATCCCGAAATATTCTCGATAAGGTCCGCATGATATTTTCTTCTCAAGTGACCCCCAATAATACACACATTCACTACACTAGGACCAACAGAGCAGGGTGAGTAACTCTATTGGCCTTAATGCGACCTCGTGATTGACCATTATGTTAGAATGGATTCCCAGGAAAAAATGTAATAAGTGGATTTACGACTCGCTAGCGCAATATTCTATGTTTGTTTACATCTTTGGAAAGTTATATTTCACACCTATTCCAAATCCCTACACTCTAATCTAATGAAGGTTTCCTACCAGAAAATATAAAATGTCTAATGAAACTTTTATAAGGGATTATTTTAAGGTTGTTGTTTACTCAAGAGGAAAATGGCGTGGACAAAATGATGTTTTGACCGACTCTAAAAAATGCAAAGAAATGAGAATGCAAATATTTCACTTCGATGAATTCTATATTATCAGAAGGAGAAAACGTTTATCATTCCCAGATGCACAATGTCCCAAAATTTTATTAAATTCATCAATATCAAGATATTTAAGAAATTAGCCAAAAATATTGTACACCAATACACGATTCAAGACCAAAAATGCCAAAAACCATGCAATTTCACTACCTCAAATGCAAAGATGTCCCCAATATAATGCAAAGCAAAAAATTATTATTTTTTGTTTCAAAGATAGCTAAAAGAAGATTCAAAGTTGTCAATAATACTATAATCAGACCCAACAAATCACCCCAAACACTTATCACAGATCTAGCCAAGGAAAACTGCCAAAAAATATTTTTTCACACAATCATCGCAGGCTATCAGAATAACACAGTACGACGATCCATGATCGTCCTAGGTAAATGAATACCACAGTGTGAAAATGTCGCATTGTCTCTCAAAGGAAGAGTGAATCGATCCTAAATCCTCACATTTTTCCTCCAAGCAGGGTGCGACGATCAAAGGAAAAATGGAAAAAAATATAAAGAAAGAAGGTTTTTCCAGTGAAGTTTAATAGTCAGAGAGTCAATCTAGATCTCCCAGTGACTCAGAAAACAGAACCTAGGAAATCAAAGAAAGAAAGCAAGAGAAACTAGGAAAATAATTTGTTTGCCAACATAGTCACCAATTTTTTTATCGGACAAATCGGTAAGTGAAGATAGAAATGGATCTCCCTAGTTTCACCCTGAAACAAGAACAAAATAAGACAGAATATAAAACTTTCCCTAAGTTTTAATTATCAAGCATACTAACTAGCAAGAGATAAATGACATACCCTTTAAATGTCATTTTCCCTCGTTAGTGTCATCCTAGCTCCATTCCAAGTCTTATGGGATGTTGAACCTATAAAAAGACATAGTCCAACAAAGTGAAAGAAACAATGTATACTTAACAAAACCTATGTATGTGATCAATGAGTCATACAATAAAATAAGAACAATTTTATGGGAAATAAATATATTATTTTATTATAAATATGAAAAGGGGAATACAAATAGATGCCTTAATGTTGTAAGGTCCCTTCCAACATTTCCTTTCTTCCCCAAAACTTTTTCTCCATGGATTTTGAGACCAACAATCTATCTTGACAAAGCAAAGCTCAAAGCCAACATAGGCCCAAAAAATCCAAGCTACAAAACTCAAGAAATAGCCTTTTCAAAAAATCCAAAAGCTAACTTTCCCCATGAGAAATCCCCTCATTTTATAAGTTGAAAAGGATATGGTGAGGATTTTAGAATGATTCCAAGAGATAAGGATAATACTTATATCCAAACTGATCAGAGCCCCACTCACCCTTGAAGCTTCTATTCTAGAAGCATCGATAAGATTCTCTTTTTCCTTTGTATGCAAAATCGTCGCACCCTTAACACTAAGAAAACTAGGACGACATTGCAAGCCACTGTGGTGTAGCCTATGAAAATCCTATATTTTCACACCCTTAACACTAAGCAAGGTGCGACAATCCCTCTTCATAATTTTTTCACAAGGGAAAAGATAATTTCATCTCTCTGGGAAAACTAATCTTCATTCTTCTTCAAGGATTAAGGAAATTGATCCTTCTAAAGAAAAATAATAGGTTTACATATTTAACGATCATAGGAGTGACACCAATAATGTGTAACAACTTTTCTCATTAAGTTTACCCATAGGAAAATCACCAATGGCTTGTTGTGTTTGTAACTTTCTCTTTCCAACACAAGTTATCCTCGCTGCAGGGGAGTTTTCTTTCATCAAAACCTCAATGGCTTGAGAATACTTTTTACCTTTTCAAGGTTTCTTCTCCTTGATAGTTTTAGACTTAGTTTCCTATGGATTAGGTTTTAATGACCGAATTAACCAGTCCCAACACTGCTGAACTTCATTTAAAGAAAATACTACCAACATTTTGATCAGCCCTTGATGAAAGAGATTGTTCTTTGCTATTGCAGGATGTGACTGAATCCCCTTAGACATCTAAGTTAATATTTTTAATAATAAATGTTGTATATTAAGAGGCTAGTCACCATTCACATGAATTAGCATTCTAATATGATAAAGATGAACTGGAGAAAATCTGCCTTCCCATGTAATGTACCTATGAATGATCAATAGAGCAATATGCCATTCTTTTCTCACACAGTTGTGTGGGATTCCTTGGATCCAATTGGGGTTTTCATTTTCTGGAATTAAGAACTAATTTACAAACTCCATAACTAAGTTTTCTTTATTCCACCATCTTTCAACATATACTGGTAATTTGCAAGATTTATCTATGGAATGATTTGTCATGTGCATGAGGCGTTTACCAACCACAGATTCGAAACCATCGAAATTATGTGAAAATTTCATAGAAATCTTCTCGTCATGTCCCTGAAATGTTGAGAAGAATTCAAACTAGCCTGCATATTTAAACTTATGTTCCATCTGAGGAAAGGCTTTGAGTAATTTTGTCCCTTTTGTCTCTAATCTGGTTATCTAACCACTCTTTTTGGGCACCATGACACTGATAGAATTCTACAGAAACATTTATCATAATATTTTGAGGGATTTTGAAGTCTGAGAGTTATCCATTTACCTACAAAGCATGTGTAGAATGATAGAGATACTATAAATAGATGGATTATGATTTCATTCATATGGAGTAATAATCGGGCGTCTTGATTTGATGTCAAGGTGGAGAGTACATCCTAATCCTCTGAGTTAGTTTTCATCATGAGAATTACAACCTAATATAGATCATATATAGATATGTATATCCTCTAGGAATGATTTTGAATGTTAAAACATGATCTAGGGAAGGTGGAACATGCAAAACTATCATTACTCCCAACGCTGCAAGAATAGTGATATTCTTGTAGCACCCTTTCCACTTTGATAAGATTTGAAAATTCAAATGAAGGAAAGGACAAGTGATATTATAGAAATCTTTTTATATCATATACTAATCTTAAAAGACATAAAAACATTTAAAATGTGCATAAAATGATTAAAATAAGATTTCAAACCAAGAAGGGGGAAGAAAAAGTTTAACAAAGAATCATGAGAAATGGATAGAACAGTGATTAAGGACAGCCAATCAATAAAACCAAGGTTAAGTACGTACAATGGATCCTTCTGGGGATAAAGTTTCATGATGAAACTTTAATAACTTACTGACCAATTCCTTCATATCCCTCTTATTCACTTTATTTCCCTTCTCTGACATCCTTTATGCAAAACCACAAAACTGTATAAAGCAATTCCATTGGGTATATGGAGACTTTATTTAAGCTCAAAAGTAAAACCTATTGTACAAACTGAATTTTCTGATTGCTTTTAAAATAAGTAATGTTTTAGGAATCTCCCATTTACTCGGCCTCCTAAAATCTCACTACCATCCAAATTGTGTAAGAGAAAGGTATTTTTGTTCATGACCTTAGCTACTTGGAAAGGACCATACGATAAATTGTCAAACTTATCATGTTTGTCGTCTATTATAGAATCCCATATCAATACAAGATATCCCCTTTTAAAAATATCCTTCTATCTTTTTATCAAAAGTTTCTTTAAATTTTCTCTGATGAATAATATCTTTTTGATCCATCTTTTCTCTTTTCTGTTGAACATCTATGATTTGGAAAACTCTCCTTTGAATGTAAAGAGAAAAGATAAACCCAATTTAAGAACTCCTCGTGCATAAATTTAAGAACAGGTAAACCCAATTGATTTGGGAAAACAACCTCTGTTCCATACACCATTTGGAAAGGGGAAGTTACAATATAATTCTTAGTACTGATTCGATCATCCCATAGGGAAAAATTTAATTTGGAATTCCATGACCTTTTTGTTTTCTGTAAGTAATATTTTAATAATCCGTATGAGGATTTTATTGGATGATTCTGCTAACCCATTTCCTTGGGGATAATAAGGAGTAGAATCAACCAACTTTCTATTATATTTATTTCAAAATTCAACCATTGAATTTGATTTCAAAGCTTGAGCATTGTTAGTAACGAGCTTCTGAGGAAAACTAAATCTAGAAAAAATATGCCCTTCAAGAAAATTCATGATTACCTTATCTGTTGCATTTTGGGTTTGGATTGCTTCAATTCACTTGGTAAAGTAATCTTTGGTTGTGAGTATCCACTTTTTTTGTCTAGAATATAAAGGATGGATTTCTCCAATAAAGTCTAGGCCACACTATTTAAAAGGTCCATGAACAATGATGTGATTTAAAGGTAGAGACATAAAAAAAAAATCATGCAAACATTTGACATGGTTAACATGCCCTCACTTGAGAAATTATATCAGAAAACAGTATAGTCTAGTAGTATCTTGCTCTTAAAATTTTGAAAGAAGTGGATTTCCAATGGTGATGTCCCCCAAAAACTCCTTGGTGTATATCAAAGAAAATTTGTTTTTCTTCACCTTCATCAACACACCTCAATAGAATTCCATTAGGATCCTTCCAAAAGAAGATTTGATCAATAATGAAATATTTCACTGATTTCAATTTAAGTGATCTAAAGTTGGATTTATCTAAATCAGGAGGAGAATGAAGATTTAGTAGAGAAAAGATAATATATTTATACCATGGTGAGGAAGATTATATGTTTCTTACCTATGAGCTGGTTTCCTCAACCTGAAATGATGAATTATGTGATTTGTTGGAGAAATGATACAATCCAATTTCTTTGCAATTTGACTCTGTCATCAATTTGGCAAGGCCTTGTCCTTTTATTAACTGAGTGGGATTTAGGGTCAAGTTGTATTCCAAAATTTTAGTTATCTGTTTCCCCCTATTTCCTTCACAATCATGTTGTACTAGAATTTTTTTAACTATGCTACTTGGAACATTTTAGATTGTATGTCATACACCCTGAAATATTTTAAATCCTTCACCAAAGCATATTCATGCTTTTCCATAATATCATATTTTAGTTCAGACTCCCTGAGAGTCTTGCTGAAGAAAGAGATAGGTTGTTCATACCCTTGGTCATTTCTTTGTAAGAGAAAAATAGTTATAATGCCTTTATAGACAAATGAAAAAATCAAAAACTCCTTAGAGTAATTAGGGTTGATGAGGACAGGTTCCTTGATTTTACCTATGAAAGATTGGATAGAATTCTTATTCCTTGGAATGTATATCTGATGAATGGCCTTTACCCTTTTAGGATCTATCTTGATTCCTTCTGGTGAAACAATATGTCCTAAAAGTTTTCTTTCTTCCATGGAAAAATGTGATTTTTAGGGTTTGATGATATATCATACCTCTTTCATTTTTCAAATGTTTTCTTCAAATGTTGCAAGTGTTCATAATCATAGATTGAGAACAAAGTAATATCATCAAGATAAATAAGCATAAATCTTTCTTTCTCACCAACAAATGCAATATCCATAGCTCTTTGAAATGTTTCTCCTACATTCATTAATCCAAAAGGAATTTATTCATACATGAAACTTTCCCAAGGAGTGGTAAAAGTTTTCTTGTTCTTTTCTTATTCCATTATTGATATTTGATTATGCCCTAAATATCCATCAAAGATAGAGATTATTTTTTCCCCTACTACTCTTTTTAGAATATGATCCATTTTAGGTAATGTATAATTGTCCTTTAGAGAACACCTGTTCATATTTCTGAAGTCTACACAAAGTCTTATCTCTCCATTTTTTTTCCTAACAGGTACTAAATTGGCTACCCATTCTGAGTATCTCAATGGTACTATAATTTTAGCATCCAACAACTATTTCAGTTCATTTTCAATTATAATTAACAATAATTGATTGAATTGTCTATATTTTTGCTTAAAAGCTTTAGATACAGTATTTAAAGGAATCTTATGTTGCATAATATTTGTATAAAAAAGATTAAGGTATTCATAAGACTAGTAAAAAACATTTGAAAATTGTTTCATCAAATTGACATACCTGTCTCTCTATTTTTCTGGCAATTTTCTGGATAATTTCACCATTATGGGATTTGAATCTTGACTGATATCACTATATACCACTTCATCCTCCTTTTTTTGAATAACATGCTTTATTGAAACATCATTATGGTCAAATAATATCTCAAGTGGAATAAGGCCCTTTGGGAAATTAGTTTTTTTCAACTCAATGATTTTATGACCAACAATACTGTCTTGAAGGATATTTGCAGCATGGACTTCCACATCATCATTTTCATTATCCTGATCTATTGAGATATTAGAGAACTCATCAATGGTCTCCAAAAAACTTTTAATTTCTTGATCATATTTATATAATTGCAAATTTTTTTATGCTATCTGGTATAGAGGTTCTGTGTCTTACATTAATCTTAAATCTTAAATTGGGAATAAATGGATTTCTGAAATTACTCACTGCAAGTGCTAAAGAATCAACCTGTTGATTCAAATTTCTATGTGCAAAAGTAATGTTGAAGGCCAAAAATAAATTATCAACAAATTCCCACACTTCATTTCTATACTTCTTTAACCTTTGTTGTTTGGTCTGATAAATGTTTTTGATTTGATGGATGATAAGCTCAGAATCTCCAAAAACTGGAATTTTATCTATGCCCATATTTTTAGCAACTTTCAATCCTAGCAGAAGAGATCTATATTGACTAATATTGTTGGTTGTATCAAATTCCAGTTTGTATGACAGAGGAATAAATTATTTGGTAGGATAAATAAAAACAATCCCATCCCAAGAGCCTTCTTTGGAACAAGCCCCATCAAAGAACATTCTCTAGACTAGGTTTTCTACATTTTCTTCAACTGTAGGTATGATTTTCCTAACTTTTGTTTCAATGATCTAGTCACCAATGTGAAAAATAGAAGAACCAAGTTCATCTTCAACAACAAAAATGGGATGATTACCAGGATTTTAATGATCACTTACCAAGTAAGCCAACCTCACTTCCCTATATAGTCTTTGATGCTCTCCACAAAACACAATTATGGTAGCGTAACTAAGGTCCATTTGTAGTGTGGCTCCTACTTTCTAGGCCCATGATCTTGACAGAAGAATCCCAAATTTAGGAGGTATGTCAGCCACAATTACATCCAACACCACACTTTTCATAGTTAGCTGAGATAAAGTAACAACCATGTCTTTAATGACTCCTAGACATTTAAATTTCTTGAAGTCAAGTAAATATAGGTCTATATAAGGCTTAGTTATGTCTAAACCTAGTTCATCCATTACCACCTTTGGCATGATATTGTGTGAATCTATGGAATCCATTAAATAATTATGCAATATTTTGTCATGAATGTTCAAAGATATGTAGAAAGGAGGAGAAGCATCAAACCTATCTTCAATATGAGGCCTAATGGTTATGGAAGGGTTTTTATCTTCAAGATTTATGGTATTTGAAAAAGTAACATGAGTAGGAGGTTGCAATAATTTAAGGAAAGATTTTCTAAATGGATCAGTTTTCATCAATTCTACGAAAGGTATGGGGATTTTGATTTTATTAATTTCATTTTCCAAGATGAAATCATAAACAAGATTCTCAGTTTCCTTCACCTATGTAGTGCTAACCTTGACACATTGCTTTTGTTTCTAATCAATTTTAATCCCTGAACCTTCTTTACTGACCCCTGATTTAGCTAGAGCATTAGTCTTTTTGGTTTGAACAAGTATATGCACCTTGGATGTATTTGATATGGACATAAGATCATACTTTTTTGTTTTAGGTTATTTATGGATAATTTCTTCAACATCTTCTTCCTCAAACTGATTTAGTATAAGAGCATCCTCATAATCTTGTTGTGTCAAATGGGTGGGAGGTAACTATGTATCATTTAAATGAACTATAGAATCTTCCTCAGTGTCATCAATTTCTTCAACTTCTTCGACTGTATTATTTTGAAATGGAGGAAAAACTTTCTTATCTTCTTGATTTCTCCTTTCTTTGGGCAAAATTTGAGGAACATTGTTAGGCCTTTTGAACTGGTTGGTATTTCTATATCCTACTTCCTGTCTAGGCATACTAAGCTATTTTTTTTCCATCTTCAACATCACCATTTCAGATGTCAAGGTTTTCAACATTTTGGCCATTTCATCCATCTTAGAATAATATGTTGTATGATAAGAAGAAGGGAGTTCTTCTCTCTTTTTTTTCCTATCTCTGTCACCCCTAGACTTCAATTTCTCTATTGTCGCTATCTTAGATTCTACTTCAATGGATTCTTCCTGCATCAAACTCAGAGTAGAAGACCTTCCTTCTCTCAACAAAAGAGAAAACTCAACATCAAAGGCATTGAAAAAACTAATTTTGGTAGATGTTTATGTGGTTTTGATTTCATCTATAATTTTACTATACATTTTATTAAATATTTTGGTAAAATCAGATATAGATTCTGCTTGTTTTATTTTCAAAGCACCAAACTTAGTGATACAATACAAGTAGTATTTCTTATCTCCCTAGTGTCTCAAAAAGGTGTCATCTAGTGCATCAATATCAACAATTGAATTAGGAGGTAGGCTTCTGAACCATTTCCTTACCTCTCCATCTAAACTCTATAGAAAAATTCTCATCCACACATTTTTATGCTCCACATTAAAATTATCTACAAAATTGTAGAAAGATTTTAAGTGTTCTTCGTAAGTGACTTCCCCCTCTCCATTGAATCTTGGAAAATACTTCATATAATCATTAGGTGGAAAGGCATACAAGACTTGTGGTAAATTTAATGGTGCATATATGGCTACAACAATTGCATCCATCGTATTAACAACCATATTTATTACAAGGGGTGCTTGAACTATAGGAATAGGTAGAACTGGTGATGTAGAAAGAGAAACAATTCCTTGGGTGGAACAATTTTGTTGGGATGATATGAGGTTTTTATATTCAACTAACAAAATCAAAGGTTTCATTTCTGAAAAAAAGTAGGTTGAAGGTTCCAGAAACAAAGGATTTTCAAAGGAAAAATAATGTGGTTTAACCACTTCAAAAGAAAAGGATTGGGGTGATGATGAGAATGCATCTGGTTCACTTTTAATATCTTTGGGAAACTCTCTCAAAGCTCTAGCTACACATAAGGTATTTGTTTGTTCTTCTTCAATGAGCTTAACAAACAATTTCCATTGGTCTAAATTCAACTATGAGATAGTTCAAGGAAAGCATATAGTTGAAGGTTCAATAATAGGCATTGTTTCAATTTCAGGAACAATTTCTTCAATTGGAGGGATATTCACAGTTTCATAAGATTTTCCTTGAGTCATGTAGAATAATTTTTTTATTTTGAAAAAGAGGACTGTCCAAAAGTATTTTTATATTTTTTCAATAACATTTCATGATCAGACACTATTGAACGAGGCTTAGAATCTGGGTTTTTTCTGGTCACTTGTTTCTTTGTGGATGATGATGAACTTTGAGGAGTTTTAAAACTTTTACCCTTTATTTTAGGAGCCATAATTACTCTATAGGATTAGCCAGCTAAAAAATACACAATCTCATGTAAATTTCCATATTCTTGTCCACCATCAAGATTTAGATCCAATCTTTATCGTTTTCCTGGGGAAAATATCTTCATTCCTTCGTCCGTGAAGACGATGCCAAAAGATCTTAGTCCCTAATGTTGCACTTGACTATGAGAAGGAAAGCTAGGGCATCATCATGTTATTGCAATGGTATTTTTATAAAGGGTTTTCTGAATAGGTTTTAGGAAAGAGGTTGAAAGAAGGCTCAAGGATTCAATAAAATATATAGCTCAATGTAAAAGGAAAATAAACATCCCACTGGCTTAGAAAATGATAGACAGTTTAACATATCATATGGTAAGGTAATAAATAAAGGAAGATATATGAGTATCCAATTTGTCAACTCACACATGGATTTCTCATTCCCAAATATCATTCAAGAAATAATAACATGGTACTTGAAAACAATTTTAATTATGAACAAAAATAGTAAAATTTTCACTTTGTCACTCACAATCAAGAAATCATATGTTGTGCAACAAAATAAATGCATTCAAGTAATAAAAGAAAGAGATAATAATATGAAAAGAATATCTTACCATCAAAATGCCATTTCCATTTAGTGCCAATATGAAAATATTGTCTTTGTATTATAGTGGAGTCTTTACAAAATAGTCCTTGAAATTCCCTAACCAATTGACCCTCATACAGTCTTTTCAATGTCTTTTTAAAGCACAAAAATTACTCCTGTAGATCCTATTTTTTAGATTACAATTTTACAATAGGATCATATCAATTGACTATTTCCTAGGAGATAAAAGCTCATACAAGCACTTCTAATTCCTATAGTGTAGTATGCTCAATAACCAATCTGAATATAGATTAGGTGACAACTTGATAAATATTTACAAATCCCACAAAAAGAGGAATACTTTCTTGCTGAGTTGGTTCAACTGAGATACCGAAAATTTACATTTGAACAAATAACTAAGAACCAAAATGCTCATCTTTATTATCTTGGTAATAGCATTGAGAAATCAAAAACTTAGGAAGACTTTTCTTGGATTGTCATGGTATGATAACTTTAGAAGCTTTGATGTCCCTCCTTTTGAGCTTACTTGTTAGCACCACATTATGCCAATACAATATTATATTGGATTCTCTTACCTCCTTTAGAAAAGCCTTATGTTATTTCCCCTTCCTTTTGAATTCTTGTATCTTTTCCTGTTGTTTAGCATTTTATTTCTCTACAAAGGAATTTTCTTTCTTCAATTTCTTAATAATACCCTACAACTCCTTTACCTTGTCCTTTTCTTTCCTTTTTTCTACCTTGAATTCTGGATATTCTTCTATTGGGGCAGGTACATTCAAATCTATGGAAGCTTAGGGTTTCCTTAGTTTAATTTCATACTTTGAAGACAACCCAATGGTAAGATCCTCTTCTTTAATTCTTTCTGAGTCTTTGGTTTCTGCAAGATCTTGTAGATGGTCTATTTCTAGAAAAAGATCATTTTTCTCATCATTTATTGCATATTTGCCTTTGAATGTAGATTCAGTGACTAAATATGACTTTGTAGTTTCCATGGTTACATGTATCCTTGAATACTATGCAATCTGTTTTCCCTTTTCACATTTTTTCCTCCGATCTTTAAATTCCTCCTCTAACCTATGTGAAGAAGATGCCAAGGTCTATTTTTTGATCTCTTTCTTAGTATCTTCTGAATTTTCTTCTATGATAATAAGGTTTTCCTTCTTGATAGAAGGATGAAATATAGCTTTTGAATTCAGCCTAAATTTGTTTTCATCCCTAATAGAATTTCTTCTAGGGTATTTAGATACATGTGTCTTCTTCTTACTCCATTTCTTACCTTTTAAAACCTTTTTTCATGTAGGTTGTTTCCTCTATTTAGATTTAATTTGAATTGGGCTTGTGGTGTAATATCCAGGTTCATCAGGTTCCTTTTTAATGTTTGGATCAAAATCGATATTAGTGTCTTCATCAATTTTAAGTTTCTTACCTCGACTTATAGTGCTTTGCTCATTAAGTTTACCCATAAGAATATCACTAATGGCTTTCTATGTTTGTAACTTTCTCTTACCAGCATGAGTTATCCTGGGTGCAGGGGAGTTTTCTTTCATCAAAACCGTAGTGGCTTGAGAGGCCTTTTTACCTTTTCCAGGTTTATTCTCCTTGAAATTTTTATACTTAGTTTCATGTAGACTAGGTTTTAATGGTTGAATTAACCAGTCCTAAGAACTATGAACTTAAATTAAAGAAAATACTACCAACGTTTTGATCAGCCCTTGATGAAAAAGAATGTTCTTTGATGTTGCAGGATGTGACTGAATCATCATAGACATCTTAGATAATATTTTTAATAATAAATAAGGTAGATTAAGAGCGTAGTCACCATTCACATGAATTAGCAGTCTAATATGATAAATATGAACTAGAGAAAATATTCTTTTGCATGTAATGTACCTGTGAATGATCAACAGAGAAATATGTCATTCTTTCCTCACCTAGATGTGTGGGTTGCCTTGGCTCCAATTGGGGTTTTGATTTTCTGGAATTAAGAACTGATTTACAAACTCCATAACTAAGTTTTATTTCTTCCACCATATTTCCTGATATACTGGTAATTTGCAAGCTTTATCTATGGAATGCTCTGTCACATGCATGAGTAGTTTACCAAACATAGGTTCAAAACCATCTAAATTCTGTGCAAATGTCATATAAATATGCTTGTCATGTCCCTGAAATGTCGAGAAGAAGTCGAACCAGTCTGCATCTTTAAACTATTTTTCCATCTGAGGAATGACTTCGAGTAATTTTGTCCCTTATGGATCCAATATGGTTATTTGACCACTCTTTTTGGGTGCCATGACACTGATACAATCCTAAAGAAAAAATTATGATAATGTCGAGGGTTTGATCACCAACTTTCGAGGGTTGTTCGAGTTTGAGAATTATCCGTTTACCTACAAAGTATGTGTAGAATGATAGACATACTAAAAATATATGGATTATGATTTCATTCATATGGAATAATAATTGGGTGTGTTGATTTGATGTCGAGGTGGCGAGTACAACCCAATCCTCCGAATTAGTTGTCATCATGAGAATTACAACCTAAAAATCATCATATAGAGATATGTAGATTCTATAGCAATTATTTTGAACATTAAAACATAATATGGGGAAGGTGGAGCATGCATAACTATCATTAATCTCGACACTGCAAGAATAAAACTATTCTTGTAGTGCCCTTTCCACTTTGATAAAATTTGAAAATTCAAACAAAGGAAAGGACAAGTGATGTGATATAAATCTTTTTATATCATATCCTGATATTAAAAAACTTAAAAACATTTAAAATGTGCATAAAAGAATGAAAATAATATTTCAAACCAGGAAGGGAAAAACAAATTTTAACAAAGAATCATGAAAAATGGATAGAACAAGGATTAATGACACCAAATCAGTCAAAACAAGGTTAAGGAATAACAACTCCCTTCAACATTTATACATTATAACAACCCCAAATTCATATCTGCATGGTTTTTATCAATTTACTTGATGCTACCAGATCTCTTTACATTTGTAGAAGCTCATTGACTCCCTTCATTAATTTTATTGGTCAACATTTTCTCCATCCTCATTTGTGTTCATACGGATAGATGCCATAAGAAAAATATTGTCATGCTATAATTATGTTTCTTGGATACAAAATACATCATTAGTTTTTATTCAAATATCATAACATTATTATTTCATA
>JASDQU010099770.1:770579-821838 GCA_032191745.1 Picea mariana | reverse complement strand
ATATATATATATATATATATATATATATATATATATATATATATATATATATATATTAGAATACTACTCTTATTCTATAATCATGCCACCAACATGTTCATGCATGTCTACATGCACAAACACAAATCAATATGTGCCAAGTAATTGGTCTTTCATTCTTATTTTATGAACTTGCATTCTATCTTTTTTCTATGCATCATGCATCAATTCTATAACACACTCCAATGCATATCTATTTCATATTAATAAACTATTTACCTTTATTGTTGTAGATGGTTGTCTTGGAATTTCTGTAGAACCCTGCTACCCTTTGCACTACTATCCTACTCAATTTTGCAGAACTGGTCCCTATTCTAAGCCTGCTAGTCAAGCCTCACTTGGTCATTCTACATTTCCATCCATTAGCTGGTCCACAAGTGCTTCCATCTCACAACTACTTTATGAAAATAATCTTATCCAAACATCTTTTGGCTAAATTTTGAATATTCATTGTGTTTCAACATGCACTATTCCATTTGAACACTAAAAATGCAATCTTATTACTCATTTCCCATTTTTCTTCACCAAAACAGCCTTGGAATACCATTATCATTGATTGTAATTTAAACATTCTGAAATACTTTTTTCATATATTCTTTCTAATATTCTTTCTTACCCATGGATTTTCTCAATATTAAATATCTCTCTTCACTTCATTGAGTGATCCATTGTGAAACACTTTTTATTTTTTTTGGCCATTCAAGACCACCATCCTCCAATGGAAATGCCACTCTTTTTTATTTTCACCTGTACCTTGATTTTTCTACGCACTTTGATAATAGAGGCATCTTTCTTGCTTGTGTAATTTTAGACAAGAGTTTCTATATCATATCTAACAAGTCCTTCTTCCAGCATTCCCATGCTTTCTCATAAAGATGATTGATCAAACCATAAGTCACACCTCATCTCATGATATGTTTTCCTCTTCTCTTGCTGCAAGATTTGTTTCCTTTACTATATTTCTATCTTCAATGTTATAGATTCCTCCTTTATTATTGTTCTTGCAATGAAATTCTTGCAACACCTTCCCTGCACTTTCCCTTGAAGTTATTTGATGCTTCATCTATCTGCACAAGCTCGACCTATTTCCTCTCCAATGGACCCTAGAATTAATTTAGAATAGATCAACACAATTCTCAATTATGTAATCTTATCCTCTTTCTATACATCCTTTTCACACAACACTCTATGTAGAATTCTCTTCTGCTTAATGACAATGCCCTATTAGTAAGCATATCCTCTCTTTTGTCAAGATACTACTCTTCAAGTGTGCCTCTAGGATTACGTATTGGTATCATCCTAAGCATTTACACTCTTAATTACACAAAACTCACCTGTGGCACCCACCTGTATCATTGGAATGTTTCTTAAAACTTTGACACCATTTATAAAAATCTTCACATCAAGTAATTACATGGTTCATGGGATTCAATTCCACTTTTCATTACTTGCACTGTAGCCCTTTATTACTTCAACTGACTTCTCATAGGACATGATATTTACTATATTTTATTCCATGTTTCCATAGCTATGATACCCAATCCTAGGACTAAATTCATTTGATTACTCCTCTAATTCTACAAGAAATCTATTAGAAATATGCATATTATAAAACATTTCATTAATTAGAATACATCTTTTTTCCTCGTCAATTTATGAAGAATGAATTTCATCATTTCACACTATGATTACCTAGAAGAATTCCTTTATGAAATAACTTTCCAATGATTGAAACCTTTCCCAAAATCGAGCTATGGTTTGAAAGTTATAGCCTTCTGATGTTTTTTGGAGCATCTTTGGCCAATGCCCATTCCCTTCATCACATTGCATCCATGTATCTTCAACTCTCTCATGCCATATGACATGGAACGAGCATCATCCCCTTACAATTATGTGACTGTTGATTGTAGGGAATATCTCTCGATCTTCATGAATATCGGTCCCTTGACCCTCCATCTTTCTTGTACAGGTCTACAACATCTTCTTAGACCCAAAATCCTAAAGTCTCCTTTAACTCCAAAATTTATGGTGGGGATTGATCCAACCTTAGATATGACAGTTGATATTTGTCTACACTTAAAAAATGTTTATACTTGGAAAAGGGGGGTCCCACACCTAATTCGTGACAAATCCCATGAAACCACATGGAAGCGTCAAGGTATGCCACATCACCATAGCGTATGCAGGCCCGTCAAATCAGAGTTGGACACTTCAACATGGGAAATTTAAATTCTTCGAGACTTCAATGCTTCGATTCTTTAGCACTTTTTTGTTTAACACATCTTCCTATATCTTCAAATCTCTTAGAGTCCCAGAGTTACAAAGTTTTGAATTTATGAAATTCATTGCCACATACTCCAGCCTTCGTCTTCTGGGATGTTCTTACCCATTCTACATTACATTTCTCTAAGTAATACTTCATTGAAGTGTTTACATTGTCCTTCAATTAATATATAGAACAAGTGATAAAGTATCCCAATGGATGCTCATATCAATGACTCACATCACTCCCGAATTCTTCCCCATGATCTAATAGTTGGCGAGATTTCACTGCTCCAAGATTTCACGACTTCACGTCCCTTATAGTCCTTAACCCAATAATTACAAAAGGTTTACCTACCAGAGAGTTCATAAAGTAGAGATGATTGTTTCTTATCAGTTGATGGTACCACTTACTCTATCCTTCCTCTATACTCTATTTAATGGTCGAGAAGGGTCTCAATTAATCCTTAGATCTATGACCCACGTTACTTTGTGACTTTGACATTCGGGGATTCCAACCATTTAACACCTTTTTACTCCTAGAATGGGTCAATGCATAATTTGACCATAACATATATCCAAAGGTCAAGAAATATTTTGAAGGTCCTTAGATCTATGTCCCATGTTACTTCGCGACTTCAAAATTCATGGATTCAAGCCATTTCACAACTTTTTACTCCTTAAATGGGTTAGCACTGAATTTGACTGTAGCATATATATAAAGGTCAAGAAATATATCCAAGGTCCTTATATCTACAATTCTCTTTATTTTGCAACTCAAACGTTGGTCAGGGTTTAATGATAAAGAAGATCCCACAACAACGGATAGGAATCCAGTTGTCGATCAACTATTTGGTCATTGTTTTCACCGATTTCTTTCGACGAGATTTGAATGTTGTGAAGTTCAAAAATCCTAAAGTACCAGACCTCTAAATTCCCTAGGGTCGAAAGGCTTAAATCCCTTTTACAACCCCTGATTTAATCTTGTTCATCGATCCTATGAACCTTTCAAATGGTCGAATCCTTAAGGATTTTTTTTTAAATTTATCATAATGAATCTCAGGCATCATTCATGAGATCAAACATGATCTCAATCAATGATTCTCCAAACTACCTGTAACTATTGGATTACAGAGAGGTGAGTTGAATCAGTAATAGAGAAATTTAATACTTTTTCACCATAAAATGCAAGTGGTATATCAATGTAGCATTATCATCCAATAGTTGCATAGTAAATAAACAATGAACAAATGAGAAATCACATACATACACATTACACCAATGTTTTACGTGGAAACCCAAAGTGGGACAAAACCACATAATTTTTTTCTTATATGTCTTTAATAATTACATTCATTGGAAGCACCAACTTCCTTTGTTTTCCACCTGCAATTGGAAGGAGGTTCCAACCCCCTAGTTTCTCGGGATACAACCTGAGGGAATCTCCAACTCCCCAATTCTATGGCTACAGCCAAAAGGAGGCTACAACCCCCTATGTTCTCTGGCTACAACTGGAAGGTGGCTACAACCACCTGTCCTTGCCCCGTCCAACTGCCCTAACGTATAAGTAGAATGATGGAACCACTTTAACACTATCACTGTCATATATACTGTTGTATACATGTACCAATCAACCCGCACCAAACAACCTATACCAATAAACTAAACCATGCATCAACCATGCATCAGCCTGTACCTCAAACTGTAATCAACCTGTACCATAAACAAGTGCATAAACCATGCACCAACCTCTACCAAACAACCTGTAATGAACCTATACTATAAACAAGTTGATCAACCATGCACCAAATTGTACCTCAACATGTACCATGAACAAGTGCATCAACAATGGACCAAACCTGTACAAATAATATATCACAACAACCTATCCAAACAACCTATCACAACAACATGTCTCATCAATATGATCAGTCAAATCAGATCTACTCACCAAGATCAATATGTGCTTCTAATAATATACAAATACAAGTATGTTACATAATCCATAAACCATGTGTCAACAATACTACTAAGAAGTGCCTCCAACGATGTACTAAGTATGTACAAATCATGTATCAACTACTCATCAACTATGAATCATCAAGATGTACCAAAATCATGAACTATACACCTCATGTATGTGCCAACTCATCAACTACTTGTCTCAACCATGTACCCAACATGTACCTCAACCAATAGCCCTCATAAATTTCATCATCCAAATATGATTTGTAACTTTGTAATAGACCTGGTGTATATGATCACATACCTACAAAACTTCCTTAATTTTAACAACAAGAGACTATCATTTTCATCAAACTTTACTTTAGGCTCACATGACTAGTTTTGGATTAGTCAACAACCCTAACTTGAAATATTCATAACTATGTACCTGTAATGAATAAATATATGAAAATAGTACACAATGTTCTTCATTTTGTTTTGTGAAATTCCTCCAGGTCTCACTATTTGGAACCTCTTAGAAAAGGATTAATAAAAAAAATCACATACCTTGTTGAATTTTGGCTTATTATAGAGAGCGAACTTGTAGAGCATGCCCCACACAGAATAATTGTTGTATGGATATGAAAATTGTACACAGAATACTACAAACTATTCTCTAACAAACACAATTTATGTTACATAATTTGGATCTGTTATGAATAAGTTATGACGTTTATACCTGAAACACATGTTTTAGACTAGTTTGAGGACTACTCACAAACCCTATTTTCCACGGAGTTTAACTCCACAAATAAAATGATCCACAATATGAAATTTGTACCACAACTACTTGGATATGTTTCCTCAATTTCCTCCCAATTTCACGGTCTCAATCATTCTAGAAAAATCTTTATTGCGAAAATGGTGAGATGACCTGTAAATAACATACCTTAGAAAGCATCATCAAAATAATTTATCCTCCCTTGAATTTCAGCCTTCTTTACTTCACCTTCCCTCTAAAATTTCTCTTATAAATCCTTTGGTTACCTTAGTGACCTATATATATTCAATATGCTCAAGTGTGATTAAAATTATAGATCCTTTCCTCTTATTTATACATTCATGTATCTTCCTCAGGGGGTTACCTTCTAACCATATTAACCCACCTTCCTTATTTTAGGGCTAACCCACTTCTAATCACTTGTCCACTTTGTAATTTATCCATTAAATTTATTATTTAAATAATTTCTTTTGTATTCACTTTGAATTATAGTACACTCAGTACTTCACTTTATTATTTACCTTCTAAAATCTCTTAAACCACTTTGACCTTTTGAGGATTCTAGATGACTCATGAGGGTTCGCCAACTTCACATGGCCATAACTCTCTAACCGTGAGGACTTATGTGATGTTACACATACCACCAGAAATTGAATGAGATGTGATATCCATATAGAATAGTCTTACCTTCAAATATATCAAAACTCATAACATTGTCCATCAAACAAACTTGGGTCCAATTCCCAAACCTGGGTTCTCCAACTTCACATGGCCATGACTCTCTAACCATGAGGAGTTATGTGATGTTCCACATACCACCGAAAATGACATGACATTTAATACCCATATAGAATAGTATTACCTTCAAATATATTAAAACTCATAACATTATACATCAAACAAACTTAGGTTCATTACCCAAACCTTTTTGCTACCGAAATTTGCTACCGAAATTTCTCCAAGGGTTCAAATCAATCACTAAGGGTTGACACAAAACTACAATATCACTCTCTAATGGTTGGAATCAATGAAAACCAACAATCCATACTAATTTTCCATCAACCTAAGAAAATTTTCTAACAATCTCCCCCTTTGGCATTGATGGCAACACCAACATTGATGACAACACTTAGTAATGATAACATTCATGATTATACTCCTCAACAATGTTTCTATATCTCCCCCTTTGACATAAATGGAAAAGGGTATCTCCCTTTGGGGTTTGATGCAGGATCATCCATATCAAATGTGCTCGAGGAGGAAAAGGCAACAACCAACACAAATTTTGAAGAATTCAAAATCTTAAAGGATGTGGGGAGTTTGAAAGTTTTGATGTGAATGCGATTTAAAGCATCATTTAAATAATGAGGGGATAAACCTCAATGCAACATCAAGGAGGATCGTAATTATGTCAATGTATTTATGGATAGTACAGATATGTAGCATTTTTCTCTTATCTATCTATGTCTTTCATTTATTGTATGAGACCTTAGTAGTTAATAGTATTAAACTGATTAGATAGCACTTAGATGGTTGGAGGGAAAGTTCGATGAGATCCTATTTGTAAAAGAACATGAAAAATATGTCTTATTATTATGGTAGTAGTTGTTGTATGAAGAAATAGCTACTGGAGAGAGTATTGTAGGAGTTTCTGAAAACCCCATGTACATAGCACTCAATTTAATATAACAGATAAGGTATTGACTCAATTTCATGGTGTGTTGTGTTCACTATGTTCATTTTATGAATGGTATGGTTATTATTTTCCTTCAGTCTCAGTTATTTTTTTTCTATATGCTTATGAATGTTGAGTGAATGATTCTATGAGGAAACAATAAGTTTCAATTGTTTCTCTTCCTCAGACAATCTGCAAGGAGTGCAGGGCTAGTTCGCAAGGAGTGCATCGATAGGCTTTTGATTTAATATCAGAAAATATTAGGAGGGATACTGGGGTTTTACTCTCAGGAAGAGTGGAAGGTGTGCATAGAAGCTACACAAGAAGTGTGTAGGATGAGTTGTTTGTTGGAATCATACATTAGAGTAAAGAGTGGAAAATATTCTATTGCAAGGAGTGCACAGAGGTGGATAGATTTCTCTGAGAGAAAAGCATGTTTGGAAGTCCACAAGGTATGATAGGGAAGAAACCCAAAGAATTTTTTATTTTTCAGTGAAGGTAAATCTCAGGAGAGATAGCGAGCACTTTTTTCCATAAGAGAAATTAACTTCAGGAAGGGTAGAGGTTTTATAATTACCCACAAAAGAACTCAAGAAGTTGAGTCACCCTCGAGTTTAACAAAGCTCAGGAGGGAGAGAGGTCATTTTAGACTAGTGGTCAAAAACACACTTAGGGAGTTTTACTAAGGGTGGAACCTTCAAAGGATTCAAAGGCATGGCATAGAAGTTTCAGTGTGAAAGAGTTGAAGCTCAAGAGGAGTAGTTTCATAAAATTCTTCCAGAGGTAAGGGTTCACAAACAATTGTCAAAGGAATGATGGAGATCCCTTCAAGGAAGATATTGATTCATGATGATTGTCCGACCAGGAAGAGACTTCACGGTTCGTTAAAATCATGAGGAGTGAAGTGTTAACTTTGTGAAGTGTGAAGTGTGATTTGATTCGTTGGTTGCGGAGGAAGCGTGGACCATCGATTTGATGGAAAGAGAATTTCGTGGTTCAAACTTCAGGAGAAAAGAGGTAAGCCATCTTCGGGAGATGCAAAGGGAAAATTCCCAAAGCGCTTGTTAGTTGGGCCCCAGGTCATAACCCAATGTTGCATTGAACACGATAGAGAAGAGGAGCTAGTGCCTATTGGATTTTTTAATTCTTGAATCGAAAATCGGGAGAATCAATAGAGGCCCACATAAAATCACCCGAACTCCATAGTCTTAGAGTACCTTTCAATAGGCGCTTGGTCATAGCTGGTGGTCAAGTGTGGAGAGGATTGCGCCCGAAATCAGTTCACTCATGTACAAAAATCAGACTTATGCATATTATAGTTGCAGTCGGGGTCTGTTGAGGGTCCGAAGAACCATTCTGGTTTAGTCTTGTGGAAGATCCATTGACTGGGAAGTCAATCAGTCCTCAATGAGGTGGGGCATTGTGTCAAGTGGTATCAGAGCCACAAGAAAAAAAAAATTTGTAGGTTGAGAGGGACACAGGACAGTAAAGAAGTTTGATCGTGAGGGAGAAGAAGCTTGGGACAATTCCTCCAAGGAGACATCTAGATAGACCTATGCCTGATCTAGCTTTGGAAAGAGAGATGAGGGAACTTCATTCTCGATTGGATGCCATGGAGACAACACAGAGAAGGGCACTTGACGATGGAGACATCAGTGAGGTTGAAAGTGAAGAAGAAGGAAATGAAGAAGTTGTTGCAGAGGAAGTTGTAGAGGAATGCCTATTGAAAGATGTTGCACAGATGGGAGAAAGAGAGAAAGTGGACATCCCAATGTATGAAGGTAATCTAGATGTGGAAGAGCTACTTGATTGGTTCAGGCTCTTGATAGATATTTTGATTATGATGACATTGAAGAAGAGAAGAAGTTGAAACATGCATTCACAAGACTGAAAGGGCATGCATAACTGTGGTGGGATGAACTACAGGATGATAGGAGGTGCAAAGGAAATAATAATACAAAGAGTTGGGACGGAATGGTGGCCAAGATGAAATCCAAATTCATACCCAGGGATTATCATATTAACCTGTTCAGAAGACTGAAATATTTGAGGCAGAAGGGGATGACAGTCAAAGAGTATACTGAAGAATTTTACAGGTTGAATATTAGAGAAGGTCACAAGGAAAGTGATGATTAAAAGGTAGCCAAGTACATTAACGGCCTAAGGTACAAAATTCAGGATGATATCAACATGGTAACCATAAAAAATGTGGAAGATGCTTACCATATTGCTTTGAAGGAAGAAGAGAAGTTGGAAAGGGAACAAAGCCAAAGGAGAAGAGGTAGAAGTTTGAAAAAAGGTAAGGAAGATACTCATGATGGAGTTCAGAAACCCAAGGATGAGGAAAATAAACCTCATAGTCATCCAGAAAGAGGAGGAAGTTCTAGAGGTAGAGAATATGTTGATAGAAACACGTTTCCTTGAGAAAGAGGAAGAGGAAGATGCAAAGGAGGTGAAATAAAGTGTTTTACATGTGGAAATGTAGGGCACATGTCTTGGGAATGTCCTAAAAGGAATAAAGAAGGAGGAAGCCAGGCTCACATTTCTGAATCTCAAAGAGGGAATGTTGAAGCAGAAGGTGCAGAAGGAGGAAGGTCGTTAATGATGAGGAAAGTTCTCTTAAAGCCAGAGAAGGAAGTGGAAAATCTAGTACAGAGGAACAATTTTCTTCAGACTTATTGCAAGACCAAGGATAGGGTATGCAAGGTGCTAGTGGACAGTGGAAGCACTGACAACTTAGTATCCACAGAGATGGTGGAGAAGTTGGAGTTGGAAAGAGTTGCACATCCCAACCAATATAGAGTTTCATGGTTGCAAAGAGGACATTAGGTAGCTGTCAGTAAAGAGTGTTTAGCTGAAATTAAGATAGGGGGTTATAGGGATGAGATTTTATGTGATGTGATTCCCATGGATGTCTGTCATCTTTTTTTGGGAAGGCCTTGGAAATATGATAGAAATGTTATCCATGATGGAAGGAAGAACACCTATACTTTGGAAAAGAATGGTAGGACACACATGTTGCTTCCACTTGAAGACAAGAAGGTGAAAAAGGAAGCCAACACAAGCATACTTCTCATGAGTGGGAAGGAAATCCTGAATGAAGTAAAGAAAGGAGAGGAGATGCAGTTCATTGCAGTGAGGAAACCAAAGGTCATTTTGACAAGTACTTTAATGGAGGATTTTCCTGAAGAAATTTAGGAACTGCTAGAGAATTTTGTGGATATAGTTGTGGATGAGATGCCTTGCTCATTGCCACCTATAAGAAGTATCAGTCATCACATTGATTTGATACCATGAGAAAGTCTACCAAACAAATTTGCGTACAGGTTGATGCCTCAAGAGAATGAAGAGGTCAAGAAGCAGGTTCAAGATTTGATGGATAAAGGTTTGGTAAGAGAAAGCTTGAGTCCATGTGTTGTACCAACAATGCTGAGTCCAAACAAATATGGAGGATGGAGAATTTGCACGGATTCGAGAGCTATCAATAAAATCACGATCAGGTATATATTCCCTTTACCGAGAATAGATGACTTAATGGATTTCTTGAGTGGGGCAATTTTTTTTCCAAGATTGACTTGAAGAGTGGATATCACCAAATAAGAATGAGGGAAGGTGATGAGTGGAAAAAAAAATTCAAGACAAATGAAGGGTTGTATGAATGGCTTGTCATGCTATTTGGGTTAACAAATGCTCCAATAACCTTTATGATATTGATGAATGAAGCGTTGAAATATTTCATTGGCAAGTTTGTGATCATTTATCTTGATGATATATTGATCTTTAGTAAGACTAGAGAAGAGCATATGATACATTTGACTCTAGTGATGAGGAGGTTGCAGCGAGAAAATATACTGATAAATTTGAAGAAATCTTCTTTCATGCAGACATAGCTTATTTATTTGGGGTTTTTTATTTCAGCCAATGAGTTGAAGATGGATCCTAAGAAGGTAAAAGAGATCACAAAATGGCCATCACTGAGAAACATCTTCAAGGTGAGAATCTTCCATGGTTTACCAAGTTTCTATAGGAAGTTTATCAGGAATTTCAGTGGGATATGTGCACCGATTTTAGACACAGTCAAGAAGAGGCATAATTCTTTTAATTCGACAGAAGAAGTAGAGAAAAGCTTTAGATTCTTAAAGGAGAAGATAATTTGACAACCAATTCTAGTTTTGCCAGACTTTGGTAAGACATTTCAAGTATGGTATGATGCAATTGGAGATTCAATTGGGGTTGTCTTAATTCAAGATAACAAACATGTTACTCATTTCAGTGAGAAGCTGAATGATACAAAGAAGAAGTACTCCACATATGACAAAGAGTTTTATACAGTAATACAAGCTTTGAAGAAATGGAGACACTACTTGATTCCCAAAAAGTTTGTTTTGTACAATGATAACCAAGCCTTACAATTCATAACTCGACTGGAAAATATGAATCAAAGACATGCCAAATGGGTTCAATTTATGAAGAATTTTACTTTTTTAATTAAACATATGTCTGGAAATGCTAACAATTTTGTTGATGCTTTAAGCCGAAGATGCTTGATTCTGCAGGAATTGTTGATACTGAGAGGGGGGTGATTCAGTATCAAGTACAATTTAAAAGATTTTTCAAATTATACTTAAACCATTCAATTATATCCAACGAGCAATGAACAATAATATAAGAGTTACACAAATACACAACAATACACCATGCACAATATATGAGAAATAATCAATAGTTATTTTTCAAGCGAAGTAATGACTTCCAAAGGTAGCTACAAATTACAAATGTAAAGGGAGCGATAAACCTCCAAGAGGAAGATACAATCCTCCAATATCAAGGGAGAGTTGAACTCTCCATCTTTGCCCCTTCCTTCCACCCAAGAATATACGAGATATAATAAAACTTCACATTCAATTATCACCATCAACCAACCATCACATAGAACCTAATAATGCCTCCTGAGACTTCTTCAATTTATACAATTATTCAATTCTTAGAATACTCTGATCCTGTAGATAATATTATTCAATTTATTCTCTGAAACTTTTCCAATTTTCACTCCTTGAATCCTCCCCAAAAAAAGTTATAGAGAGAATGGTAGACCTTGTTCAATTATGGTTTATTCAGGAGACCGAACTTGTACAGAATGCCCCACGCTCAATATTTAACATTAGATTCTGAAATGTGCACACATGAAACTACAGTCCATACTATTTCCAATTAAAGTTGTCCCACGCCATTTGGATTCTCTATGAAGAAGTTATGATGGTTTTACCTAGAACAACTCTTTATTGACTAGCTTCAGGACTGGTCACAATCCCTATCTTCCACAGAGTGTATCTCCATAATTATAGCGAATCAAGAGATGAAATTTTTACCACAGGTACCTTGATATTTCTTCTCAATACCATAACAATTTCACCATCTGAATCATTCTAGAAAACAAGTTATAGAAAAAGTGGTAAGATGACCTAAAAATAACATACCTTAGAACACATCACCAAAAGATGTCATTTGCATGTTCATTTTGCTTCATGTCCAAATATCTTCATCAATCTTGTAGTCCAAAACCGATGACTAGGTTTGACATCAATGACAACAACCAATCTTCCAACAATCTCCCCTTTTGTCATCAATGGAAACACGCATTATCCCCCTATCATCATGATCCCAATTTCTCTCCCCCTTTGAAGTCAATGGCAAAGGGTAGGGCTTGTCCCCCTGAGTTTAATGGAAAAATATAACTCTCTTCTTTGGGGATGCTCCCCCTTAACATGTGTCACTTAATAATACTCCATCCTTATTTTTGGTCTTTGAGACTTTTTCTTCCTTGGAATCTTTTTATGTGGCTTCTATCTTCTCTCTCTTCTTCGTGTCTAGGATGTATATGTTGTTTGGTCTTCTTGTTGCAGTTGCAACCAACATTCTTGAGTTATTTTCTCTGATTTTACATTTTTGGGAGTCAAACGTAAGAGTGTATCCTTGATGACACATTTTACTAACACTGTGTAGATTATGATTCAAGTCTTCAACCAATAGGACATTCTTTTCTTTTACATTTTTTCTTCCAAGTTATACTACACCTTCTCCAAGTATTTTGGCATATGAGTCATCTCCAAATGCAACATTGCCACCCTTTCTCTTCAAGCTGATGAATTTGTCTTGATCCCCAGTCATGTGTGAAGAGCATCCACTGTCTATTTACCATTCATCTTCTTCTTTACATTCTTCAACGGTCAATGCTCTTCGACAATCTTCATTGTTTGGAATCTCTTTCCTTCTCCATACTATGGTAGGCATAGGGACATCTTCATTCATATATCTGCAATCTCATACTTTGTGACCAAGATACTTAAATTTGTAGCATGCAATATTTTTGTCCATCAATGGGGAAAATGAATTATAACTTCTGTTGACAAATCCATGATTATTTCCATATCTTCTATTTACACCATTCATGTTTCTTGCATATGTGTTCCTCTCATTGATTTTGCAATTAATTGCCTTATGTCCAAAATGTTTGCAAGTATAACAATGATCAAGAAAGAAATTTTGATACCTTGGAGTAAGTGGGATTCTTTGTGATGTAGTCCATCTAGGTTCATGATCTATTCTTCTATAGTTTCCTTCATACTGATTGAAGCTTCTTTGATTCCTTAAGGTAGGAGGTCTTCTTGGATATTCATCTCTTTTGTAATCATTCCTTCTTTCTGG
Source organism: Picea mariana (assembly GCA_032191745.1). NCBI lineage: Eukaryota > Viridiplantae > Streptophyta > Pinopsida > Pinales > Pinaceae > Picea > Picea mariana. The sequence continues at coordinate 808,432 of JASDQU010099770.1, read as the reverse complement.
TATCCTGGTCCACTTCTCATCAACTGCCTATGTATCTCTTTCTTCAACCTTGTTGTTGGTATTTCTTTGTATGAAGTTTCACCCATGCATCCAAGATGTGTTAAGTATTTTGGCACTTGAGAGTTTCTTAAGTTCTTCCTCAATGAGACAACTTCTTGTTCAAGTTTCTCACAATCTTCTTCTTTCTTATTCATTTGGACATTCCTTACTTCTCCTATTCTTCTTTCTTCTTCAAGTAGAGTTTTCAAGGAAATGGTTTCTTCTATTAGTTTCTCAAAGTATTCTAATTGTTTCTTCAAGCTTACAACTGTCTTTTCACAACTACCCAATTCACTTCTTAGTTTTCTTTGCGTGTCTTTGAGCTTGCTATTTTCAATCTCAACATGCTTCAATTTTTTAAGATTCTCATCTTCTTGTTGAATCATTTTTTCTTCATGATTTTCTTCTTCTTCATTGGAATTTTCTTCTTCAGTGTCATTTCTTTCAATCCTTGGATGAGGACATTCAAATTCAACATGACCTACTCCTTCACAATTAAAGAAAAAGAACTGACCTCCATTTTCTTCTTTGAAATATGAGATGTTGTAATTTGCTTCAACTTCTTCTTCTTCTTCTTCCCTTACATAAAGGTCTTGTAGCTTGTCCCACATCTCTTTTGATTATGCACATGATCCCACCTTGGATTTCACTAAATTTGTCAATTCATCCAGGATGGTATCTATTGCCAATTTGTTGTTCCTTTTTGCTTCCTTTTGAGCTGCAGTCTTTGGTTTCTTCAAAGCATTGTATCCTGAAGAAACTGAGAACCAAACATCTTCCCCAAGAGATTTCAAGTAAGTTTCCATTCTATTAATCCAATATTCAAAATTGCTTCCATCAAATGGTGGAATCCCATTTGGAATTTTGTCTTCCATTTCTTCTTAGGATCTTCCTTCCAGTGGTTAAACTGTACTGAAGCTAACCCGCTCTGATACCAATTGTTGATACTGAGAAGGGGGTGAATCAGTATCAAGTACAATTTAAAACCTTTTTCAACTTATACTTAAACCATTAAATTATATCCAATGAGAAATGAACAATAATATAAGAGTTACACCAATACACCACAATACACCCTGCACAATATATGAGAAATAATCAATAATTATTGTTCAAGGGAAGTAATGACTTCCAAAGGTAGCTACAGCTTCCAAATGTAAAGGGAGGGATAAAACTCCAATATGAAGATACAATCCTCCAATATCAAGAGAGATTTGAAATCTCCATCATTTCCCCTTCCTTCCACCCAAGAATATATGAGGGATAATAAAACTTCACATTAAATTATCACCATCAACCAACAATCACATAGAACATGATAATGCTTCCTGAGACTTCTTCAATTTCTAAAATTATTCAATTCTTGGAATACTATGATCCTATAGATAATATTATTCAATTTATTCTTTGAAACTTCTCCAAGTATCACTCCTTGAATGCTCCCCAAAAAGAAGTTATAGAGAGAATGGTAGACCTTGTTCAATTGTGGTTTATTCAGGATAACGAACTTGTACAGAATGCCCCGTGCTCAATATGTAACATCAGATTCTAAAACTCACACAAAAGAAACCAAAGTCTGTACACTTTTTAATGAAAGTTGTCGCATTTCATTTGGATTATCGATGAATATGTTATGATTGTTTTACTCAGAACACCTGTTTATTGACTAGCTTTAGGACTGGTCACCAACCCTATCTTCCACAGAGTGTGTCTCCATAATTATAGCAAATAAAGAGCTCAACATTTTACCACATGTACCTTGATATGTCTTCTCAATACCATGAGTATCTTTTCAATACTATGAGTATCTTGTCAAATGGAAAGGACACCCTATGGAGGATGCTAATTGGGTTAGTGAATCAGATGTCCAGAAACATGGAAGGACAATACAAGATCTCATGGACAAGAGTCCATGAATTTTTGTCCAGAGGAGTATGATGCAGGAGCATCCATATCAAAGGCACTCGAGGAGGAAAAGTCAACTACCAATGCAAATTTTGAATAATTCAAAATCTTGAAGGATGTGGCGAGTTTGAAAGTTTTGATGTGAATATGATTTAAAGTATCATTTAAAGAATGAGGAGATAAACCTCAATGAAAAATACAGGACGATCGTAATTATGTCAATGTATCTATGGATAGTATAGATCTGTAGCATTTTTCTCTTAGATGTCTGTTTCTTTCATTTATTGTATGAGACCTTAGTAGTTAATAGTATTAAATTGATTAGATAGCACCTAGATGGTTGGAGGGAAAGTTCGATGAGATCCTCTTTGTAAACAAATATGTAAACTATATGTCTGATTATTATGGTATTAGTTGTTATATGAAGAGATAGCTGCTAGAGAGAGCATTGTAGGCATTGTAACAGATATCAAAATTGATTGTGCTGCCTAAGGTACAAATTGGTTCTCATTCATTTACATTTGATCATGTATATGGTAGCACTGGGTCTCCTTCATCATCCATTTTTGAAGAATGAGTTGCTACACTTGTTGATGGTTTGTTCCATGGCTACAATGCTACGGTTCTTGCATATGGACAGAGCGGTTCTGGGAAAACAATATAACATGGGTAACTGATTCTGATTATATAGACGTAGTGGATATGTTGTTTGTGCAAAATGTAACAGCTGAAACTCGTGATCCATTTAATTACGAATACATATTACTTACTTCTGGCAGAGAAAAGTACATTTGCTTGGTCAGAACTTCTGAGACTCATGATCCATTTATCTCTGGTATCGAATTGAGGAGGTTCGAAGATGGAATGTATGCATATGGATGGGATGATTCAAGCCTCTTGGTTTTAGACTCAAGAGTTGATGCTGGTGGAAATTCGATTGTTAGGTATCCTCGGGACAAATTTGACCGCATCTGGGCAACATCACCGAATTTTCCATCAGATTTACAGGTACAGAATGTTAGTTCGACAGAGCCTGTTTCAATAAACAATACCCAAAACCTTCCTCCAACTGCTGTCATACAAATTGCGTGGTTTGTTAAAAACTGGAGCTCCTTTCCTTTGAGTGTGTGGAAAACAACCAATAGGGGGGTAGATACATTAGTGGTATGGTATTTTGCAGAGATCGAGACGCTGAATATGTCTGAATCGAGATCATTTTATTTAGTGCTAGATGTTGTAGGAGGAGGAGACCCTAATCAACTCATTACTTTGGTGCAAAATTATTCTCCTCTGGAGTATACTACTATGTGCGGCAGCTATGCACCAACTAACTTTCAACTGGAGAAGGCCACTAACTCCATCCTTTTTCCAATAATCAACGCTTACGAGTATTCGAGGTAGTTTCACCGGAATCAACAACAACATATAAATAAGATATTGATGCTCTTGATGTTATGAAAAGGATATTTAACATAAAACATTGGATATCTGACCCTTTCTATTTGATTGAATGGGAAGGAATTGGCTGCGAAAATAGTTCTATGCTCATAAGAATTTCCAAAATAAATTGTCCATAGCGAACTTAAAAGAATTGCCTGGTGAGAAGAAGGTAATGAGAACTACAACTTAGTAGAGGGAGCAGAATGCCCATGAAGAGGACGAGAACGCCACAAATTGACATGTAGACTAAGGGACAGATTTGCAAGGGTGCAGACTAGTAGGCAGAAAGATGGCAGAAGCGTTTCTGCATAATCAAATGAAAACTCCCATGGAAATGATACGTTTTTTGCACGATTCATCTTGTGAAGACTATCATCGTTTAATTCATGCCTAAGAAATGAGGTGAATCTGATACTATTGTTAGAATTCCAGATAAAGAAAAGGTGATATATACGTCTGTTCTTCTTCACCAGATAGGTTTTTACGTTTAGACCAGAATGGCATTTTGGAAGCCAAACCTATAGAAGGAACTATACCCCGTGGAAATTCACAGATCTCAACTACAACACAATGACAATGACCAAGAGTAGTGTTATTAAAAGCGTAGGTGGTGTGGGAATGATCATAGTCAATGACACAAACAAGTACATGCCTTCAATCTATGATCAGCCTGCAACTCAAGTTTCACAGACGGAGGCAAATGCAACGATTCTTCCAGTAGAAATCGTAGTAGATTTCAAACCATCGCCAGTCGTTGCGAGATTTTCAGCTCGTGGTCCCAATAAGATAATTGAAAACATTCTCAAGCTAGACATTACTACTCCCGGTATAAACATATTGGCCGGATGGACCTAGGAGACCCCATATAGCGATCCCCCTCCAGGCGAAAAGCCCAGTCCACATGCTATAATCTCAGGGACATCCATGGCTTGTCCACATGTTAGCGGAGCAACTACCTACTTAGAATCTGTTAACCCTAAATTAAGCATCTCGGCAATAAAATATTCTCTCATGACTACAGCAACCAAAATGAATAATGAAAATGCACAAATAATGAACTACACAGGCTCCTCTACCACATCATTTGACTTGGGAACTGGGGAGCTAAATCCTGTGAAGGCGTTGAACCCCGGGCTGGTCTATGAAATTGATCCAAAGGACCATTTTCTGTTCCTATTCTATTATGGCTACAATCAAACCCAAATTGGAAGCATATTTAGGAACAAATCCTTCGTTTATCCCCAAGATTCGAACCAAAACTCATCATCAATCCTCACAACGCAATAGCCTTCACCGACAATATCTACCAAAATAGTTCAGCATGGCCAAATCCAGATTAGTTCTTTTAGATTCACCCAAGAGGTATGTTAGAGCATTGACTCTGGGTCCACATGAGGAGATTAAGAAACAGTCATGGTACACAGGATTGGCCCTAGGGACGAGTCAGTTTATCACACTATGCTATGTGCCTTTTGTGTACTGGTATGGAGGAAAACTTATGTGCTGTGGATCGATTTCAGTGTTTTTTGGTTGAGCTACTTTATTTTTTATTAGAACGGGTCGAATGATAGAAGATGCAGGGGAGGTAAATTTGATGAGGGAGGATCATTTTATTCAGTCTGTTGCATTTCATGAGGATAAAGTTTTTTAAAAGAGAGCTCGTCTGAAGCAGGCACAGGAAAATGCAGATGCATATAAACTCAAGTTGAAGAACTTAAATATTTCAGCTTCAGGTTATCCATTGCAGGGTTCATCTCGTAAAAACCTTCTCACATGGACATTAAGGAGAATTCAGATTGTAACACATGGATAATATGAAAGTAAATACCCCACTTGTCAAATGATTAGAAACGGTTCAGGTAATGCCAGAGCATCTGGCAGACGCGCCTGTCATTCGTAGATTCCATGAATAGGAACTGTTTCAAATTCCTGGAACGCCAAGAGTTTTATTTTTTCTTTTTAAAAGACTGATGTATGTAACGAAAGAGAGGGGGAGCATGAGTACAGCATTGAGGGAAAACCTCTATGAAGAGGGGTTCCATTGTATGGCTGAGTTATTCTGTAAACCATAATGAAATAATAAAGATGATTTTTTCTTGAGACTATGAGATTCATCACGGTTGATTCCTTCAGCATGTTTTCCTCTTTTTCAGCTGTGTTAAATCTGTTTGGAATTCATTTGATATGCTCCTTACTCACAGTTGATGTTTTATCATTTTCATAATGTTATTTCTTCCTTATTCCATCACAACTGCGTTTCATTTCATTTTCTTCTAACTGATGTGCTTCGTTATACTTTAGTACGACCACTACTATAACGAATGGATTTGGGTTTTCTGTAATTGTTTATTGTCTTTCCTCTGCACCAGCTATCAGTGGGTGTAAGACCAATCTTCGTTTTCAGAATTCTGCATATATTCTCTGCTACATCATCCTTTCCTTTTTCTTTCAACTACTGCATCATGACAATCAAAGCGCTGAAAGATAGACTTACTTTGCCTCACTTTCTGCAAGTTATTTGATCATCGCTATTATCTCCTTTCTTCAGTTTTCATTTGACTCCATGCCCAATGGACCATTTCCCTGGTTTAACCCCCAAACTCTAAGAATCCAAGACCATCATTTACCCATAAATCTGTCCACCTTTTTCACGCTTACTTAATTTCATATTGTGACATTTTTCGAGAGATCCCTCTCGGGTTGGAGGAGGGCAGCTTCCAATCCAAAGTGGTTCGAGGTTGCCTCGGGATTGATTTGCTGCAACCCATTTCAGTTTCGAGTGTCAACAATTTTGGCGCCATTGTCAGGGATTTTCAAAGTTGATATCTATCATTGGGAGAACGAAATTTTCATAGTCCTAAGGCCTGGTTAGGCAGCCGATCATAGGCAAATATTGGTTGCACATGCTCTGGTGACTCCATAAAAAATTTCCGATGGTGATTTCACTGGTGGGAGAACTCAGAAATATAGCGTTTGTGTAAGGTCACCCAATGGATGAAGGCACATGTTCTACTGTTCTTGGCACTTTACAAGAAAGTACCATCCCTAGATGGAGCCTATGTTGTAACAGATATCAAAATTGACTGTGTTGCCCAAGGTACAAATTGGTTCTCATTCATTTACATTTGATCATGTATATGGTAGCACTGGGTCTCCTTCATCAGCAATTTTTGAAGAATGTGTTGCTACACTTATTGATAAACTACTAGGATCCAGAGACTGAGACCTTTAATATCAATGGGAAACCATTGAGAATTAAGGTGGACAACATTTATTTCATTACAGTCTTGTCTCACTAAGGCAATATGGTAAACCTGAAGGCCCAAGGGGATAGATGTGGGAGGACCATATAAGAGTACATCTCCATCTACTGCATCACAGATATAGAGAAAGTGGGGATCCAAATCCCTATTAGGGAGATTGAGAACCTGATTTTGAATATTATTATCCTAGTGCTCACATGGATAGTGGGATCGACCTCACTACATCAGGCATCGAGGAAACTTATTTTTTATGCTATGGAGTGTTTGAGAACCATAGTATATGATTGTAGCACCTCCATATTTTCCAACATGAAGAGCCAAATTAATGACTGCAAACTTGCAATGATGATAAACTTTGGGTTTGCATCCATTTTGTGTAGTTTTTTCTTCGAGAGGGTTCCATCCCTTAGTCCCAGAGTAGAATTTCCCCCACACAATTTACGTGATCCATCCATGACCCAGTGGACTGAAGTGATGAGGTGTTTAGGAGGCAGTAGGGTGTCAACCCCCTATATGGATGATTTTTTTCCTTATGGTGATGACAAATCATTTTCGTCAATGAATATCCCTATGAGGGGATTGAATACTGAGGGGATCACGACATGCCATTACCACTAGTATCCACCTTTAGGGAGATTCGTAATAAGTTTAATGTTTGTATATTTTGTTTTTAATTTTTTTTTTATTTGATAAATTCAAAAAAAAAACGCAAATATTTTTGGTATGGCATCATATATTAACATTTATATATTTTATGACAATGTAGGATGATGATGAAAAGATGGATACCCATAGCATCAGTGAAGGGGCCTAGGGGAGGAGATGGCTAGTGGGGATGTAGAGGGAGTTCTTCAGAATGTGCAGGGAAACCTATCACGTCTGACACACAAAATTACTATGGTCCAGGTCAAGGATCAGCTTGAGGCTATGCATAGGTAGGTTGTAGGTGTACCCCATGCATGGGTGAGACTCTTTCGATGTCTCACTAATGTTATATTATGCTATCATAAAACGCACCCGGGACCACAGGATTAGACTCCATGGGCATTTGATGTACTGGCCACATATATGTTTTTTACGGTCGTAGTCCCAATTTTGTACTATCATACCATATTTTTTTAAATTGATGAATGAAATACAAGAAATTTTGGTGTTTGGTTTTACCTATATATTTTACAATGGATGAATGTATGAATGTGTGCTTCCTTTTCTTAGTTATGTGACAAATTCCAATATAAAACATAATTATCATATGCATCAGATACTTGATTAGAACTTCTAGGGATATGATTATAAGTAATCAAATCAAAATATCGTTCCAAAATTTGTACTCGAAGGAAGCATCGGAGTAATGTAGGATCCTTGAATCTATACCTACCATTCAATTGACACACAACTAACTCAAAATCTAGGTGAACCTCTAAATATTGAACAACATGTGAAATGGTGTTGTGTAATAGCTCTATAATGGTGTTATACTCAACCACATTGTTCGTTTATGTCTCTAGACAAGTGCCTCCTAAAGACACCACTTGTCCCTCGGGTAAATAGATAACCCAAGCAACAAAAGCTACGTTTCGAGTATCATCACTAGCAACGTCTGTGAATCCTAAGAACATCAATCATTCCATTGACATATTCCAACCAAGGTGAAACTCAATAAGCAAACTGACAACATAAAAGAACAAAAGGAAAAATATATATATACTAAAGTACAATAATATACAAAGCTCATCCTCGCACTAGAGGGCTCAAGAATAGTACTTTTTGAGATAGAGCCCATTTCTAGGCTCTTTAATCATGTTCCCTTCATAATCCTCTAAATCATATTCTCCTTTTTCTAGGACACGTCTCACCATATAAAGATCATGCCACACATGATTGAACTTCCCTGCTCCATGGGGTTCTTTAGCCTGGTAGTAAAGAAGGGCCAAGTCACCCTCAACATACTACTGGGGACAAACATATTTCTCATACTAAACCTTAACACATTGTTTATTTTCCTTGATATCTAGGGTGGTATCTCTACATTTCTCATCATGTTGCTCCAAGTGTATAAGGAGTTCTTCGAGATCAATCGTATTAGGTAGGAACTCAATTGCTAACCTAAGAGACTGGATCTCACATTCAATGGGAATAACTGAATCCACTCCATGCACTAACTGGAATAGTGAAAAAGTAGTGGAAGTCTTTACTATGGTTCAGTATGCCCATAGAACAGGTTATAGCATCACATGCCCATTAGATTTACTCTTCCTAATAGTTTTTTTCAAAATGGATTTTATAGATGTATTCACTGCCTCCACTTGGAAATTTTCCTAGGGATAATATGATGATGAATGATCTTTCTTGAAACCCATTTTTTTTACCATCTTTGTCATCATCATTTTATGAAAGTGACTACCATGGTTAGTGACAATCTCCTTAAGAATTCCAAATCGATCTATAATTTGATTAAATATGAAGTTTGATGCAGTCTCACCATCAAATTTCATTGTAGGAATGGCCTCAACCCACTTGCTAAAATAATCTATGGCCACGATAATGTGATGTTTCCCCCCAGAAGAGGCTAGGTTGCAATCCATGAAATCCACCCCCCACTTGGTGAAGGGACCAACAATAATGACTAGGTGAAGAGGGGAAGGGTGCGAGCACATCTTACGAGTGAACACCTACCAAGGGTGACACTTCTTGACTGCTTCTACACAATATTTAAAAATCTATAGCAAAAAATAACTAGCTCGCAATATTGTTTGAGTTGTCGCAAGCCTAGATAAGTGACCAACACATGCCCCACTATGATAGTAATTAAGTACAACTTCAACTTCTTCGTGATTCAAACAACGATATAAAATATAATCTACCCCTTGACGATACAAAGTGTCATTGATAATGAGGTATTTTTTAGCTTGATGGTGTATATGTCATCGATCGTCCCTCGAAAGATGTTGGGGAAGATTCAGAGCTTGAAGATATATTTGAATATATCCATATAAGAGGTCCAAAAATGGGATAAGGAAAATTTTCTCATCAACAAATGAGTCATCATAAACAATATGCTCATCCTTCCAAGGGAAATATGACATTAATTCCGCAAAGACTAGTGATTTCTTAGATTTTGCGGAGACAAAATTGAGATCAAACTCCCGCAAAATAATAATCCATTTATTGTATTCCCCCCCTATGATATGTCTTGTTAGGATGTATTGAAATGGATTTGCATTGATGACCATGGTAGTCTTGCGAAGTAATATAGAATGACTGAATATTTGAACCGCATGCACGATTTCTAAGGCTACCTTCTCCATGTGAGAATATTTATGTTCAAGACCAATTATATTTTGACTAAGATAATAGATAATGTGTTCATGGACCTCATCATATTCTTAAACTAGAACCATACCAACAATCCCTTTAGACACGGATATATAAATCATGAAATCTCTACAATATTCTGGAGGACTAATCATAGGTGCAGACACTAGGGATTTCATAAGGGCATCAAAGGACTCTTAGGCTCACTCATCCCATATGAAAAGAGTATCATTTTTCAAGAGATATATAAAACCCTTAGTGATATTGGCATAGTTGGCTATAAAGTGACGTAGGAAGTTAGATTTCCCTATTAAACGCTAAAGTTGTCGAATATTGTGTAGAGGAGGAAATCGAAGTATTTCTTCTACCTTCATGGGTTCAACCATGATCCCTTGCTCAGAAACTATAAATCCCAAAAGGCATCCTGAACTAACGTAGAACATGAATTTCTGGGGGTTTAATCGAATATGGTAATGACAACATATTTCAAGCACAAGCCAAAGATGAGTCAGATGATTCACTCTCTTGTGAGAGTGAGTAGAGAGGTAATCCAAATAAGCCTTGACTATATGCTTGAGGTCATGGAAAGAAAAGGTCATATCCCTCTTAAAAGTATTTCCATCATTTTTAAGGCCAAAAGGAATTTTATTGTATGCAAATGTACACCAAGGACAAATTAACACCATCTTATGATAATCATCACGTTTAATTTGGATCTGATGATAGCCTAAAAATACATCCATAAAAGAAAATATTTCACTCCCGACACACTCATCAATAATATGATCAATAAATGGTCTAGGGAAATTATCTTTAGGGAAGGATTTATTCATGTCCCTAAAATGCATACACATACAAATGGTTCCTTTCTTATTATCCATAGGAATGGGATTGGATACCCATTCGGTCAAGGGAAATGGGTAGATGAAGCCGACATTAAGTAGGTTCTCCACCTCTGCCTTAATGCCTTTTTGGGATTCACAACTCTAAGTCATAGTAAAACTCATTTAGAATTTAGATAAGTCTTGATTTCATGTTCAACAATACGAGGGTCGATCCCTAGCATTTCTTGATATGAAAAATAAAATACACCTCATAATTCCTTAAATAGATCGATGTAAGTCTGAATTTATTTAGGAAAACAATTGACACAGATACAAACATTCTCAACCTGTCCCTAGGTTGGAGAGATGTTGATTGCAATGGTAGGAGACATATTATCCATGTTCCCTTTTTCATATATGTCATGCTTATATAATGGTACCACAGTGTGAACAACAATATTTATCATGGAGGACCTAAAATCATCTCATTCTATTCTTTCAAGCTCTGGGAGAAAATACAATCTATGGTGAAGGTCCTCCCAAGGTCTATCAGGACCAATCAAGGCCTCTAAGATTGCTTCATCCAAAGGAAAAGTACCATCAAATAAATCATGTGAACTAGACAAGTTTACGGCACAAATGGTCTCTAGGAAAATATCCATAACTTTTTTCTGCAAAGAGGGAGGATACGGGTCAACATTTATGGCCACCATCATGTGCTAGGGCACTTTGACCTCCACCTGATGCATTTCCAGTGGTTTAGGTTCATGAGGCGATATTTTGACTATGCACAAACATATTAGTTCACATAATACGATATTGTGCTATAAGCCTTGAGGCTTCCTCTATCCTAGGGCATAAGTGAGTAAGATGATCCTCTTTACAAAAATTACATGGAAACTTCACCTTCTAATTTTCTTTCTTTCCCTCCCCAACATTGTTATAAGACTTGTCGTTATTCTGATTTTCCTTGCCGTTATTCTAATTTTGGTTATTATTTATACCGGTACCTTTCCTCTTATTCCCTCCAGGCTGTTGGTTACCCTTCAGGTTCATCAACTCCATGGAATGTACATCCAACGATTTGGTGGGAGAGGATGCATTCATAGTGTGTCCCATTGTAGATTGGTTGAGAGACAAATTTTGCATCTAATTTTTCACTTGGTCTATGTATTTGGCATTTTTCGAGCATATAATGCCATCGTTATGGGCCATAGGATTGTTTCTTGGATCATAATTCGACCATGGTGCATCGGGAATAATTTTATAGAGAATCCTATATTGAGTGTATATAAGATCTAATTGTTGGGCTTTAAATATGGCCTCTTCCTTAATCATTACTCAGGATGTAGAAACATCTTTCGAAATATACAAAAATAGGGACTTGAGGAACCACTCCAATAGAAACTCTGGAGGAATGGAATATTTAATCAACCACTCTCTTCCACACTACTGTTGAATGTGATCCAATATGTCGGTGGATTTGGCCTCACAGAAAGTCGATAAAATATTTGTATCAACGTCGTAATGAACCGACAATTGAAAGTGGTTGAGAAAAACTAAGACCAACTCATTGAAAGTTTCGTATGTGACCCTTGGTAACTTGATGTACCATTTCACAGAAACTCCCGTAAGGGTGAATTGAATAGTCTCAAATGAACAAATTCATCATTAAGAGAGCTCGACGAGAACCATAGGTGAAAACTAGTGACATGATCTCCTGGATCCTCACCACTCTTACCTTTGAATTTTGGAATGTCTGAGGGAAGCTTGGTAGGAACAGGGGTCCATGTCAGATCATAACACTCATGGTCGTTCATTAATCCTGATAGGTCTGGAAAGTTCAACGTGGCCAGAAATGAGATATTTGGTTGCGGCATCTAAGATCATGCTCCTAGGAAGGACTGACTTTGAGATACTATGGGATGAGGAGGGTTCTGGTAGACATCATGGCCCTCTCTGATAGGATAATATCCTACTCCTAATTGAGTCATGAAAGGTTATAAAGGAATCATCACTGATGGGGATTCTTGTGAAGAAAAAGTGATATGATATGGATTACCCATGTGAGGATATACATTGCCCCTTGACAAAGGGACTTCGTGTGGGGGGTTTCCCATATTATAAAATTTATTCCACCATGATGTAATACTAGAGGTTGGAAGAGGTTTTTCCATAATAAAAGAATCCATAAGAGAAAACATTGTGGATGAAGGATAGACAAACGGGATGTATGAAGTAGAAACACTTCACATTTGTCCATTCCATCCTTGAAAATTATAATTAGGATTGTGTGCAGAGGAAGGAGGATTCCAACCCCATATTGTAGGAAATAACTGAGGGATACGACCTCCACCAAAGAGGAAAGGATTATAATTAGGAAGTGTGCCCCCTAACCAAAAACTAATATTGACGTTAAATGTTGGAATGGAGGATGACATGTGCAGAGTCATGTTCAACACACCAAAATAAAAAGGATTAGAGACGAGAGCCATCGATTCAGCACTGTAACTAGGAATCCCTATTAAAAAGGTTCCATGGGGAACATATCTTGATGATGGCAGAGTCATACTACTTGAAAATACATAAGGACACGTCCCTATGGACTTATCTTAGTTCATGGATAGGGTAGTGCTACCTGAGAGAGTTGTAGGAATCCAAGTAATTGATGGTGATGGAGTCATCGAGACTCCACTAACCATAGCGGAGGTAGGATTTGAATGGATTCATGATACACTCATACCTAAATCAGTACTCATATTTGAATCAATACTCATGATGGGATGGTTGTGAGTCTAAGAGGCAGAGATGTACATACCACGTCTATTAACTCTACACCTTTTAGGAGGCAGTTTCAGTATCATACGAAACTATGGTAATTGATTCAAGAGTCAAAAATACCATCGGGGAGTCTATTCTAGCTCCAAGATGACTCAAATCTCTTGATGCAATACAAAATCCTATGGAAAACTAATATACAAAGAGCACCCTCCTAAATAAAACTAGGGCCAATGCACACAAACATGATAGGATGGCTAAAAGGGACCTCTTGAACTAAAGAAGGTATTCATTTCCTAAGAGGGGATGAGATTCCCAAACAATATAGTGGAGGTAATAGAATCATTTATAAGGAACCTTGTGGGATTCAAAACACAATTGGTTCGATCCATCCGGTGAGAAAATCCTCCATAACGTTTTTTTCTTGTCTAATCCCTATCTAACTCATGTTACCTGCAGAATAACCTCTACAAGAAACATGTGTGGATACCTAGGTCATGAAACTAAGATCTCCAGGGTATAACCAATCCTTGGGCTAGCAGTCACAAGTCTGATCCACTTTATGCGAAGGAAAGATTAGCTCGAAGCTCAAGAAGCACCAAGGTACTCCATGAACCCTAAAATATGAATAGAACCCCATAAATATCTCTGACGCTAGGAAGGTATTAGAAAAATATATATGCAACCCACTTCACACAATTGTGTGCTTAATTATGGTGTTAGTGGAGCCTCATGAGGACACCAATTATACAATGGGTTTCACTACTCCCTGGATAGACACATATGTTTAATTTTGTAGCCTTGGAGAAGTTTACTCACAAAATCCTGTTCCAAGGACCTAAATCCTAAACTTGTTTGTGTACTCTGAAAAATAAAATCATTTCTAGTCAATTTTAATTATTGAGCGTTAATTTTAGTGTTTTCTTCTTACTCAATAGGTGAGGTCATGAAACTAATGGTGTTATGACTCAACATATGAAAGAAACACATGTAAAAAAACTGCTAAGTACTATTCTTGTTTTTCAGAAGAAATGGTATGCTTCTAAATGATGTGCAGAAGATCCAATCTCTTCAATTTTAATGACAATGCAATATTTCCTAAGATGCCAAGACTAACGAAATCTAGAAAAAAGTGCAAATGCTACAAGTAAAATGCAAAAAGATATTTTTTTTTGTATTTTCAATATAAGGGAATGAAAATGAAAATACTGAATAAAAAACCTCTCTGAAAAAAATACTACAAGCACAGGAAGACAAGCCAAGAAGGACACCAAGAAGGTACTAAGACTAAAATTCAAGGACCAAAAATGAGAAAAATGTCAAGAAACAAATTTTCTAAAAATTCAACAATGACACAACTTCCTATCACACTGCAAGCACTCAACAGACCGAACAGAGACCCAAGAAGACTCAACAACACTCAGAACTAACCCAACAAACACCATACTAAGCCAAAAAGGCTTATAAAAAGGTGTATGCAATTGTTTAGAGAACAAAAGTGCATGTATGCGCCCTAAATACAGATAACACACATATGTATGCGACTATTAAGGGAAAACCTGTGTATTCCAAGAAAGACATAGAATGGGTAAGGAATAGGCCAAGAAACTCATATATAAAGAAATGTAGAGGTTGTTAAGCAATAGGTGACACAAAAAATCAGGTAAACAAAGAGAAATCAAAGAGAAAAATCACCATCTATACCCAAAAGGGAGATTCCCCAGTGGAGTCTCCAATTATGCTACAAGGAATAACTCTCTATGGTTTGGGATAGGACCACAATAGACAAAACAACATCCATAAATCAACTCTAATCTCAAGTATGCTAGACAAATGGAAATGCCAACAAAAGAAAGTCTAGAAGCCTACCTCATCTGGACACCTGTAGGAGACCACTTTTGAGCTCACGATCCAATTCCTGATACCTATATCTAGTCCTCAACATCCAAGATACACAAGCATATGAAAAATATATGAAATTTTAGCATATAAACTAGCATAGTCTATCAACATGTATAGAAAATTTATCCATGCAAAATAATACAAACATTTGCAACATATAATTGGATGAGAAAAGATTATTTCTATTAATACAATCAATAGAAGTACAATGGTGACAACCTTCTGTATTGACACTCATTAGAACCAAGAAACTAAGTCCCTCCACCCGGGCCTTCACTACTACAATCCTCCACAAGGAAAGCTCACAATTTTTAGTAGTAATTGGGTTCCTCCACAAAATAGGGAGAACTTGGGGGATGAACATAAGGGAAGTTCATACTTAAAGGACAAAGGGATGTAGACACAATATGAGGATAAATTTATCTAGAGTGTATTTTCTCTCAACTTTTTTCTCCTTGTTTCAAGGCTTGTATATGGATCAATTTATAGCCTCCAAAGGGAATTAAAGGGTCAAATCAGAGTGTTTCTAGCATATGAAATTCCAAGGGTTATGGATCCCATGACTTAGCATGGAAAACCCAAAATAGTTTTTGATTTTGAGCACAAAACCCAATGTACATGGGATGTAATGGAGAAACCTACATATATGCATGTTGTCTAACTGTATCATGTGTATATGCATTAAAAATTGAATTTTTGAATTTGAATTGAGAAAAAATGGGAAATTGAGTTTACGGAGGGAAAGGGAAGGACACCAAATCACGATGCATAGAGTGTGGCAAAAAATTCTATAAAAACTATCATTTCTATCAAATAAATATTATATGCTCTTTATCATCTGATATTTTTCACTTCGGGTATTTGATGTTTGCGTGTGAAGGTACTTTGTCCAACAATATACAACCCATTTAGTATTGGCCACCCTATGGCCCCTTCAGGTATATGTTAAAAATTGGCATGCACTCACTCCCTTTTCAAAGAATTGTATAATCCAGTTATACCACTTGACATTTATCCTTAGTATCCCCACACCCGGCTCTGCGGTACCATCACCTCCATTGCATTCATGTACTCTCAACTGGTAGCATTATCACCTCCATGATTTGTCCCACATATATTTACCCCTAGCAATATTGACACTCATGTTTTTTTATACATTAGGATCGAGAGTCCTGGTAGTGTTACACCCCAAAGTAAGAACCTCATACTTCTTCCTCATCATCATTCTAACCACCCCATTATGGACTGCCACATCATGTTTTTGGTTACATTAAATGCACTTCCACATTATCATTAACCCTCCATATCTTCCAACATCAATTTCTTATCTGCAATTTCATCCTCCATCTATCTACCTGGTATAGAAACCCACCCATGGGGCCCCTACCCATCATCAATTACATTCCGCTACTTGCGCCCCCCACGACCATGCCATACTTCACTGGGGAACCCATTTCTGTATGTGTAGTTTCAACCCAATTTTTATTTATTTACTTGGTAATTATATAAAGCACATTTCAAATTCCAGTAGGTAGAATAGATTTTTTCCATCACAACTGGTGGCATCTTTTTCCTTGGCCCACAACAACCCATGCTGCCATTGGTTGGGGAATTCTCCTTTCATCACCATATCTGAAAAGGTATCCATATCATGGCCCAAATACCAACCATCATCCAAACCCCTCTCCCAAAAATCTGTATTTTGACCTTTCATCCATTCCTTTGCAGTCTCACCATTTGATCACAGTTTACCCAATATCTGCTCATCCCCTGACATGAGTTCATGTTTTACGATTTCTTCCATCATTCCATTTCCCGCCAACCGAGCACATTTCTCGAGTCCCATACATATTGAATATAATTCATGTCACCATTTCAACCATCCCCTCCTCCATATAGTTCCTGGGACCATTTTGATCGAATCGATGTCAAGAATCCCTTTACTTCTTGCAGTCACGCCCCCTTCTCTGTCGACATCAACAAAAGTTTCCAGGAAGGAGGAAATATCCTGGCTCTCATTCCACTATTAATGAGAAGAATCGGACGACACATAAAGGCATATCATTTCTTTCTAATTTCGTTCATCCCCATAATATTTGACTCCAACACAATTTCATGTTATGGTGGGTCTTACTATGCGACCATTGTAGTTTTCAGTTATTGTCGAATACCTCTGATTTTTCTAGGAATCAATTCCTCCTAGTTATTCATACCTCGTTTCAAATATTTTTTAGTAATCAAAACCATCACCTTCCATTGTTTGATACCCCTGAGGACACTAGAGGCATCAACTTCATCAACAATATTCGATTTTCATCATTTCATTTATGGTTTCATGACATGAGCATGGGAAATGACTTCCTTGTTTATGAAGAGATTTGAATTTCAGTTTTTAGAGAATTTTGGCATTTGTTCGAATCCCCTTTTCCTCCAATGGGATGCTCTCACCATACCTCTTACCAGCAACTACAATTCTCTTATTCTTATGGAAATTTTAGTAGAACTAAACACTGATGTATTTCAGCTATACGTATGATCCTAAACTCACACATCAGGGGGAATCCACTATCACAAAAACAATTATCATACAAATACATAAAATGGATGAAGAAATAGTCAAGACAAATACAACATACAACGAATAATTACAGGAGGATCACACTCAATTTTGCCAGATAATCACAAAACTATGCAAAACGATCTTCAATTTCCTTGCACATTCAACAAAGACAGTGAAAACACACCCACGTGGGCTAGCACAAAATCAAACGGGAAAAGTGTGCACTATGCGTGACTGATAATCGAGTAACCCACATAGATGTAGAAATGACACATTGATGATTTTGATTGGCCCTCAACCACTTTTGGGATGAAGTGGATCTTGTCCATACCCAAAAATCGCTCTAAAATTTTGTCTTGGGATCACTGAAAGGATGGGATGTACCTCCAAAGGTCTCCCCATTCACATTTGAAACTAGTTGTGAAATATACAACCATCCTCCTATAAATAGAGGATCATTGAATGCAAAAGAAGAAGAAGTTTATTGTAGTGTTATGCTATTCAAATCTTCTTGGAGAAGCCATTTGTTCTCTCAAGAATAGTTTGAGCAAGTATAGCATAGGGAAACCTTCCGACCTCTTGACATTTCTTCACCATTTTTATGTTAGAATAGGAGAACATAAGATCTACTTTGAGGGATTCAAGAACCCTCCCTTAGGAGGAATAGTGGATTCCCAAATCCCACATTTCTCCTCTTGGTGTTCTAAATTTCAAAATACCATTTTCTATTGGGTAACCACTCTTTGTGTTCCATTTCATGCATCCTTTGTTGATTGTTGTTTATTTCATGTTTCTTTGTTAATCATTCTCTTGTGTTTTGATATATGTTTCATTGCTTGTAGGTCCACTAACCTGCTAACCATTTTTTTTTGTTGTTTAGATAGTTCAACTAAGCAATCAAGGGTCCTCTTTTTTCTCACCCAAGTGACAAATGGAACCCAACACTCCATCATTTTCTATTGGTTTTCTTTGATGATATTATAATCTATATCAAAACTTGGCAATTCCATCTTACCCATGTGGATCAAGTTCTACAGCTACTATCTCAGCACAAACTTATTCTTAAGGAGTCTAAATGTTATTTTTGAGCCTATGAAGTTGAGTAACTACGACATATTGTCGGAAAGGATGGTGTCAGGGTGGATCTAAAGAAAATTGAATCTATGCAAGATTGGCGGCGCCCAAATTTTTTTAAACGTTTGTGTGGATTCCTCGGTTTGACGAGCTATTATTGTAAGTTTGTTCAAAATTATGGAAAAATTGTAGCTCCCCTCACAATGATCCTTAAAAATAATGGTTTCAATTGGAATCAAACGGATGACCATTCCTTCCAAGATTTGAAAGAAACTATGTGCACTACTCTTGTTCTACCTCTCCCTAACTTAAAAATACCTTTGTACTGAAATGTGATGCCTTAGGGAAAGGAATTGAGGTTGTCCTCATGTAAGATCATCGACCTTTGGCTTTCACCAACAAACAATTTTCCAAGTTCCGTTTGGGGCAATCAACCTATGAAAAGGAACTGCTATCTATTATGCATGATGTGGATCTCTAAAATCCTTAGCTCTTGGGGAAACACTTCAAAATTAAAACTGGTCATCAAATCCTCAAGTATTTTCTGGAATAGAGAATTTATTCCTCGGAGAAAAAAAATAGGTAACCAAGTTGTTTGGATATGATTATGAGATCATATACAAAAAAGAAAAAGAAAATGTGGTGTTTGATTCTCTTTCCAAGAAATATGAAGAAGGAAGGTGCATTGTTTCCCTCTCTTTCATTGTCACAGAATGGCTTCTGGAGGTTTTCTGTGAATGGTTGCAAGACCCCAAACTTTATAGACTTATCCAAACATTGCAGAAGGATTCAAAATATTCTCTAGGGTACTCGTGGAACCATTAAGACCTTAGTCATAAAGGTTTCTTATATTTAAGAAAGCAATTTAACCTTAAATCTACTGTGCTCTCTAAGTTTAATGCTTCACCTACATATGGGGATTCTGATTTTACCAAAACCTATGAATGGGTGAAACTTTTTTTGGGGGGGGACGATATGAAATAGGACATTCACACCTTTGTGGATGAATGTGATACTTATGAATGCAATAAGGATGAGACATTCAAGGCTCTAGGCACACTCTAACTGCTTTCGATTCCACCTATTATTTGGAAAAATATTTCTATGGACTTCATTATTAGCTTGTACCTAAATCAGGAAATAAGTCGTTCATCATGCTATTAGTGGATTTTCTTTCCAAATATGATCATTTTTATTCTGTTCAACACCCATTTAGAACATCCACCATGGATCAAATGTTTATGGATAATATCTTAAAACTTTATGGCATGCCTCATTCTATTGTTTTTGACCACGATCCAACATTTACCAGCACTTTCTGACAAGATTTTTTTCGACTCTAGGGAACCCAATTGCATCTTAGAACAACATATTATCCTTAGACTGATGGAAAAATAAAGAAGTCAACAAGTGTTTGGAAAAATATTTTAGGTGTTTTGCGCCCGATAAACAAAATAAGTAGGTTTAGTGGTTACCCCTTGTTGAATGGTGGTACAACACCTCTTATCATACCACCACTCACATGACTCCTTTTGAGGCAGTATATGGAAAAACTACACCCTCAATTATATCATACATGCCCGGTGTGTCCAAGGTTGAGTAGGTGGATATAAATATTACAATCCACATGGCCATTCTCCATACTCTCAAATAAAATTTTGTTATGGCTCAAAATCGCATGAAACAACAAGCAGATCAGGGTCATTCTGAACATGAATTTTCTAAAGGGAAATAGATGTTTCTTTATCTGTAACCTTATAACAATAATTCACTCAAAGCCTAGCACTATCCGAAACTCACCCCAAAATGTTATGGTTCTTATCATATTTTTTATAGCAAGATTTTCCTCACCCTATGCAAATTTTCTAAGAAGGCCTTGTTCCATTTCCATATATAGAATTGAAGTCCCTTTGTCCAAATCCCATAGCTAAAAATTTTATTTTTCCACATATACACACCCTACCTATTGTACACCATGTGTATATGTAGGTTGCACCACTACAACCCATGTACATCAGGTTTTGTGCCGAAAATTAAAAAATGGTGTTGGGTTTCCATGTCACGTCACGAGACCCATGATCCTTGACCTTCCATATACTAGAAACGTTTCGACTCAGTCCTTCAATTTCACTTGAAGGCTATAAATGGGCCAAATCCAAGCTATCGAAAAGAGGAGTAGAATTCAAATTTGAGAGAAACGTTATTGTAGAGAAATTATTCACTTCATATTGAGTTTGCATCCCTTTGTCCTTTTAAGTCTAAACACATTGATCATCCCCCAAGCACTTCCCTATTTGATTGAGAACCTCATTGTCTCTCTTATACAAGAATTCCTTTGGTGGAGGATTGAAGTGGTGGAGGCCCAACTGGAAGGGACTTAGTTTCTCGGTTTTGAACCGTGTCGACATGGAAGTTTGTAATTCATTCACTTCTGTTGATTCCATCTTAATAGAAATACTCATTTCTCATCCAATTAATATCTTGAACATATTTGAATTGTTAGTCCATGGGAATATTTGTTATGAATGTTGATGGATTATGCTATTGAATTTTCTAACATTATATATTATCACCATATTCTTGTGTTTCTTGGTTGTTGAGGACAAGTTTCAGGTGTATTGCTTTGATTCAAGTGCTCAATGATGGAATTCATCAAACGTCTGGATGAGGTAGTCCTTTTATCTTTTCTTGCTAGCATATTTGTTTATATAGCATACCTGATATTAGAGTTGATTTCTGCAGTCATTTCCATCTTTTGTGGTTTACCCCTATCCATAGAGAGATTTTCCTTGTAACAGAATTGGCAACCATACTGGGGACATAATCTTCTTTCTAGGTTTGGAGTGTTTTTATCCTTAGATTGCTCTCATTTATATTTAGTTTCTTGTCATATGACTACTTGAAAACCTCTGTTCATTTTGATTCTATGTTTCGTATCCTTCTCCTTAGCCTAGCTGTGTTTTAACACATATACGTGGTTTTTTACCTGACAGTCACGTAGAGATGCATGTTGTCCTTATGCAAGAGGCGTACATATGCTCTTTTCTCCTAAAAATCATGTACATCACCCTTTGTTTCTTGGTTGCTAGGTTTGATGATTGTTGGGTAAGGTTTTATGGATGTTGAGTCTTCTTGGGTCTCTTCTATGACTGTTAAGTGTCTGTGGAATGATAGGAAACCTTTCTTTGGTTGAGTTTTTGGGTGGTGCCTTTCTCATCATTCTTTTCATTTGATTGTCCTTGCATCTTGGGCTAGGTGTTTTTATCTTGATATCCTACTTGGTTTGTCTGTTTTACATACAATAGAGTTTTTATATCAAGTTGTTTTTCAATCCTTTCATTTTCATTCTTTTATCTTGGAAAAACAAAAATATTAGGCATTTTTCATTGCTTGAATTTGATCTTTTGAGTACTTGTCATTGATCTTAGGACATGTAAAGAAAGATTGCATCTTATTTGGAATTGTCGAACTAAACTGAGAATTTCATTTTGAAAAGCATATCATTTATTGGGAATTGAAGTTAGAAATTTTCATTGTATTCATATTCATTTATTTTACTTGTTGAGTCATAACATCATTAGTTTCACGACCGCACCTTTTTTAGTAAGAAAGGCCACTAAAAGTAACACTGATAATTTAAAATTGATTAGAAACGGTTTTATTTTTCTAGGGTGCACAAAATAGCTTAGGATTTAGAGCCTTGGAATATGATTTTGTGAGTAAACATCTCCAAGGCTATTAAATCAACATATGTGTCTGACTGAGGGAGTGGAGAAATCCATTTTATAATTGGTGATGCCAAGAGGCTCTACTTACACTGGAGTTAAACATGAGGTTGCATGAGGTTGGTTGAAGGGATATCCCCACGATACCTTCTTAGAGTGAGATATATTTCTGGGGATCTATTCATATATGGGGATCTTTCTAGTACCTTGACCTTTGTGAGAGTCGGTGCTTTCGAGGTTTTGGGCTTTATTACCCTGCCCATATGGTGGACCTGAATTATGACTGTTCTTCTGCACATCATTTATATCATGGTTTCTTAGTTACTTGACATAGGTACCACATAGGTTACTTTCAGGGGTTATTCTACAGGTAACCTGGGTCAGATAAGGGTCAGACATCACATAGCCTTTATGGTGGATTACCTCTCTAGAGGAATTGTCTGACTAGTTGTTAAGCCCATGAGGGACCTTATAAATGATTCTGATATCTTCGAAATTTAGCAGGGAGTCTCAGGCCCCTCTTGGGAGAGGCATACCATTCACCGCTACGTCCCCCATGACATTCACTCACTTCATGGGGATGAATCCATTCATGTTTCATAATGGTATGCAAAATTATGATACTCAGTCGATGCCTTGTTTCTTTAATCATTTCCCCCTCAATATTCCTATACATTCACCTGGGGACATGATGGATCCACTGTATGCATCTTCGTTTGAGAGGAATATTATCCCTCAATTCACTCTCACCATAGGGTGTTGGAATATCCCCTCTTACAGATCCAATCCTAGACTCTCTTTTTCAGGAGCCAACGCTCAAATGGATGGTTATTATACTTATTACACCCCATCAGTGTATCCTTCATCTACTATGCCATTTCCTATGAACACTCTACCCATGGAAGGTCTACGTATGTCCTTTGGTATTTCATACAGAGGGAATCAATTTTATGGTACGGGTTACCCCCTTCATGGAACCCCTTCACATCGGGGCAACACATATCCTAACCTGAATAATCCTTATCACACCTTTGTCTCCTCGGATACATATGCTCCAGTGATAATGCGTGTACAAACATTTATGGATCAATTAGGCGAAGGATAATACCTTTCTAGAAAGGGAGAGAGGGTGTAAATGAGGATACTTCATGGCCTGCAATTTCTCAAAATCAATCTTTCCTGGGACCTTGGTCTCAAATGCCACAAATAATCATCACCACCAGTCCAGTCACTACATGTCATACTGGAATCCCATCACCAACCATTTTCAGTCATGTTGGAGATTGGTCAACAACCTTTGCAAGCCATGTTGAATACCAACAACTAGTCGTTGCAAGTCATGCAGGGGGCACCACTCTAGTCTCCATGAGTCATACTAACATCACATCTTCAACCTTTGTGCATCATGTGGGAGATGAAGCACCAGCTGCTACCAGTCATGCTGAGAGCATGTCACCAACCATTGTGGGTGAAGCTGGGGGAATTCATATTATTGAGAAGCCTAGACGTGTAAGACATAAGCCCAAGTTACTTTGTAGGCTTTGCAAAGGAGATCATATTACTTGTTTTTTACCTACTACTACTATGGTACAATAAGTGTGGTCATTTCCTGGGGGCCCTTCATGTTCTGAGTCATCTTTGGTTTCCCAACACTCCATTTCTCCTTTTATTGAAATAGTAGTCATGTTGATGCAATCATCATCTGACCCCACTCCTATGTTAGGGAGTGAGACACCTCTCGACCATGTCATTAACATTTCTATCCAGATACCTTCTGAACAAGAGAATGTTTTACTCTCCATGAGTACTCTCCCTCCAAGCCTTGGAGAGGTTTCCTTTAACTGGTATAGCCTTGTGTGGTATCAAATTCCTTCTCCTAATCCTTTCCAAATAAGATATGTTCTCCAATATATCGTTAAGAAGGTAACCTTCACTAGAACTTTATCCTCCTCAAATTAGAAGGATTTGGGTTTTTCCAAGATTGTGTCAGCTATTCGTAAGTTGTTGAACTTTCACAGGAATATTGCACGGGAGCCTTGGCCTCCCCCGTGAAATTCCGCCTAGAAACCCCCCAACAAGTCTCATTTAAGATATTTTTCGAGTCATCTAAAAAGAGAAAATATTTCCAAGTGAATTTGTCTCTTTCACACTCGTTAATTGGATTTGAAAGGTCACAAATTTGATTTAAGATCTTTTCTGACTCTCTCAAAAAGAGAAAATATTGTCGAGTGAACTTGTCTTTTTCACACTCATAAATTGGATTTTAAAGGACATCTATTTGGTGCAAGTTTATCCCTTTTTCAAACCAAGTAGACTAAGATTATGAAAAAGGACATGTTTTGGCATTAAGTTGTAATTGCATATCATTCTCTTGCTTGCAATATTGAGCCTATTTCGAGTTCTCTCTTTTGCATTATAAGCCTTTCACCTCAGTAGTTTTCATCGTCAATCAAGAAAAGCCTTGTTTATATCCTTTGCATATTGGCACCCTATACCCAAGAGGAAACATTCCCCCGAGTTTTCATATCCCACATATACCTCCTTGCATTGAGCATAGGTATGTTCCACTGTTGGAACTAGTTTGCTTACTTTTTCCACTCATTTCCTCCTCTTTATCATAGCATTCATTTGACTATGAAAAAACAAAAAAAAGATGGGAGGGAAAGGAGTATTATCTTTTATTGGTAGCAGTCATGTCACCTTTGAAGAGAGCACAAAATGTTTTCCACATGTCATAAATTTTTGGTCTATCATGGCCTTAGGAAGTTGATATCATTATAGAGAGTTTACTCCCCCAATTGGTTACTCTTCTTTTCCCCATGGAGAGTTTGATTGATTCCTCCTGCATCTCAAATTTTCATCATTGAGTCTATGTTGCCATAGTCTTCCATATGTATCATGCTCTTGTTCAAAGGATGTCTATAAACCTATGTCGGCCATTCCTCAGAACTCTTGACTTTGCATGTTGGCCACACCCTCAGTGTGTCTCAAAATTACATGAATTTGTTGTCCTATTGTGCACCCTGGTCCTACTTTCCTCATTGGTAGGTAACTTTGAAATCAACAATTGACATTTCATCATTGGTCGTTGACTAGGTGGTTTCCCTTGTGTTCGACGACAAGAAATATATTAACACATTGGAATCTGTGCAATGTCTTGGATGCCATTATCCTTATTGGTGGTTTCCTCACCTTTTTCAACGGTTTTCTTTATTGGATTCTATTTAGAGGATATTTTTCGTGTACTGCTTGCATCTGGCACATGCAAAATATGCACAGGGTCGTTCCTTCGTGAACATGTTCTTCATCTGATTTCCTCCAAATCATCAAGCTCTTGATTTGTACCTCATGTTTTATTATGAGAGATGCCTTCATGCTCTCCTTTCAGTGGGTCTCCTTCCATCAACTTAATCTCATATATTTTGGATATGAAACCTAGAGTCCTATGAGTACCTAGAGGCTTGCAGTCATTAGTGGCAGGTTCTCTCACCATTGAAAGTTGGGAATACATCAATGTCACCTGATCGATCGATTATTCAATTGTTCAACCCCAACACCTCTAATCACACTTATAATATTGTACTCGGTGCCTTGATACCTAATTTCATTATCGATAGGTTGTCTCATGTTTGTTAACGGTATACCTTAATGTATGGTAATCAAAAGAAGTCTCATTATGTTCGACCTCAACTCCTTTATTCACACGATGTAGACATGCAACTTTGGCGGATTATGTATAAGACTTGAAGACATCATTTAATAGTCACAAATTTCCCAAGTTGTTGCTAACTTTCATTGGACCAGTAAGTATGTGACTTCAGTGATCATGGGAGATCAGATTATGCTCCATTGCATATAGATATCTTCAGATTGATTTTGAGACTGGTCTTACTGGGCCTTGTCCATGACTATGATAGCCTCTGGCATGTATCCACCTTTTTATTTCCTATTCATGGCCATGGAAAATTGTTTGGTATATTTTCACATGAATCTGCAGTGTAATTGAAATTGGCAGACATGTGTGCAAAGTCAGTAAAGATTGTAATATTCTCATGAGAAACTAGTTCTAGATGTATCCCCATTACTCCACATCTGGGTACTATAATATATTTCGGACATGATAGATACTCCTCTCATCTCACACATTAGGGGGCATCTGTTATAGAAATATTTTCCTCACCCTATGCAAATTTTCTCATAAGGCCTTGTTCCATTTCCCTATGCATACTTGAAGTCCCTTTTTGCAAATCTCGGAGCTAAAAACATTATTTTTCCACATATACGTGCACTACCTATTGTATAGCATGTGTATATGTAGGTTGCACCACTACATCTTGCGTACATCAGGTTTTGTGCCCAAAATTAAAAATTGGTGTCGGATTTCCATGTCACGTCACGAGATCCATGATCCTTGACCTTCCATATAGTGGAAAATTTCTGAATCAGCCCTTCAGTTCCAAATGAATTTTATAAATGGGACAAATACGAGCTATGGAAAAGAGGAGAATAACTCAACTTTGAGAGAAAAGTTACTCTGCAAAAATTATTCACTTCATATTGAGTCTGCATCCTTTTCTCCTTTTAAGTCTGAAGACATTGTTCATCCCCCAAGCTCTTCCCTACTTGATTGAGAACATCATTGTCTCTCTTATATGAGATTTCCTTTGGTGGAGGATTGAAGTGGTGGAGGCCCAGCTAGAAGGGAATTAGTTTCTCGTTTTCGAACTGTGTTGGGACGAAAGTTTGTAATTCATTCACTTATGTTGATTACATCTTAATAGAAGTATTGTTTTCTCATCCAATTAATATCTTGCAAATATTTGAACTATTATTCCATGGGAATATTTGTTATGAATGTTGATGGATTATGTTATCGAATGTGCTAACATTATATATTATCACCATATGACTTTGTTTCTTGCTTGTTGAGGACATGTTGCAAGTGTATTGATTTGATTCAAGTGATCAACGGTGGACTTCATCGAACGTCTGGATGAGGTAGGCCTTTTATCTTGTCTTACTAGCATATTTGTTTAAATATCATACCTGATATTGGAGTTGATTTATGTAGTCATATTCGTTTGTTTTGGTTTACCCCTAGACATAGAGGGATTTTCCTCATAAAAATATTCTCAAGAGAGTGGGGCCAGTGGCCTACCAGTTAGAGTTTCCTAGTCATTCTAAGCTCCATCTTGTTTTTCATGTTTACTAATTAAAGAAAGTGCTTGGCACTAGGTGCCAGACTCAGACCAATCTACTTGAGTTGGATGAAGAAGGTTCCATTTGGTTGCAACCACAAGCATTCTTTGACCATCACAAGCATCATCTACGTGAACATGCTATCAAGGAAGTTTTAGTTTAGTGGGAGGACAGACATCCAGAAGATGGCACTTGTGAGTCATCTACCATTCTGCAACAATTTCCTCATCTCAAGCCTCGAGGACGAGGATATTTTTAAGGGGGCGGGTATGTTAGCGACCTAACCTCCCTAACCCCTCACTTGGGTAAAATAATATATTTTTCATGTAATAAAGGTTGATATTAATAAACAATTCCTAGTAATAAGGTGAACAAGTCAAATGTAAGAAGACCTAATAGAAGCTTCCACTTCTAGAAATATCTTCCTCTAGATTGTTCTTTTGGTAAATATATTTAGCATAAATAGGAGTTGAGGAATGATAAAAAAATTCTTGAAAATTATTGTAATAGAGCATTTCTCTATTATAGGTTATCCCCTTGAAGAGGGAAGTGAACATTTTTCTCATTTCAATAAAGGTATCATTTTGGTGTGTCATTCTCTATATTTTGTTGTTTCGTTGGTAATTTTTTTTATATTCATGTTTCTTATCAATATAACATAACCAAGTGCATACCAATGGTCTCCCACTTGTAACTCCAACCTCTCACTTTAGATCATTTTAAGAATGCTTTGAATTGGAATATTCAACTCCTATGACCATACTCTAATTAATTCCAATGTGAATGATGAAGGGAAAATGAAGTATGCGAATCCATTTTCGAAATAATGTTTTGGAAATAAATAAAAAAATTAACATATGTCCAATGAAGTTGGTGCAAAAAGGTTATGAAAGGTCCAATACCCAAGGTTAACATTTGGAGTTACAATAGGCCCTTTACCGTGTTGTGTGCTTCAACTCCAAGCTTGGTAGAAAAGGTGATACAACCCTTAATGGTAGATGGATAAAAAAAAGTGTCCTAGATATCTATTGATGTATTCCAGTAGAATAATTGTACTATGGATTGTAGATTAAATACATGACCATAATTCTGATATTTATAGGTGAATGGTGGCCCTTCTTTTGGATCTAGCTTCAATGTCAACTATACCAATGCATTAATGAGATAATGAAATAATGATGGTTAAAGAAGACTAGATAAATCTCTATTAATGGAAATAAGTGTTTGACAAGGTCGAAACATGCCCACTATATCATTTTGGAAGGCATAAAGGCATTAATGTGACAAAAAAATAATGATGTTTTAGTTTGGGATGATAGCATAGTTTTTAATGGATTTCCTATGTGTTGTACACACCAAAAATGAGGAAATTAATGTGCTATAAAAATTTTGGTCAATTTAAGGTTTGACTAAGGTAAAATACAATATAATTAAGGTTAGAGTATTATGGAAATGATGGTTATGATTGCCATCGATTTTTTTTAGATGAAATTAATCAAAACTATGCAGTTGATAAAATTAAGCTAACAAGAACCTTTTTTTCCAAAGTTCATTAGATCATAAGACAAGGGTCAAGTTAATCTTAAGAATTATTCATTGGCTATGTTGAAAATATGCATACATTTATTCAAATTCATTCATTAAATAAACGACAAAAGTAATTAATAAAAAAATTGATACAACTACTAAATAATCGAATTAATTTACTCTATGGCAGGAATTATACCTACCACACCTATCAAGGTTAGTATAACTTCCTTGGTTGAGTTTTCCTACCATAGTATTTACTCATTTCCACTTTATCATTAGTTGATCAATAAATGTTATTTCATTCCATATGTTATTGTAAAAAAATTGTTTTATATACATGTTTGAAATAAGGTTTCCTTGTTACCTTCCATTTAATAACATGAATTTTAAAATATTAAAAACTAGAATAAGTTGAGCTACAATTAAAGTGACTTTAAATTTTTCAAAAAATATTATAGGTTTTACATCCCCTCTCTCTATATATATTTTCTTCATTCATATGCAAAAAGTTAATAAAATTACATCTCTCATCATTGTAATAAATTTTGACAATGGGGAGAACCGAGTTTTCTACTCTATCCTCATCCACTTTTCCATATTTCAAACATGGAGGAACCAAAGTAATGTTGATTAATTGGGTTGGTTTTCATTGATGTCAACCCTTGAAGAAAGTTTGTTAGTGAATTCTAGTAGCATAAAGGTTGGGGTAATGGACCCAAGTTTGTTTTATGGATAATGGTATGAGTTTTGATATATTTGCAGGTAAGACTAATCTATATGGATAGTACATATCATGCCATTTCCAGTGGTATGTGGAACATCACATAATTCCTTGCGGTTAGAGATTTATGGCCATGTGAAGCTGGAGAACCCTCATGAGTCATATAGAAACCCCAAAAAGTCAATGTAGTCAAACTGGTTGCAAAGAAGAAATTATTTAAATAATAAAGTGAAGTGATGAGTGTACTATAAGTCAAAGTGGATACAAAATAAATTATTTAAATAATAAATTTAATGGATAAATTACTAAGTGGACAAGTGGTTAAAAGTGGGTTAGCCCTAAAATAAGGAAAGTGGGTTAAGATGGTTAGAAGATAACCCCTTGAGGAAGCTACATGAAAGTATAAATAAGAGGAAAAGTTCTCTCATTTAATCACACTTGAGAATATTTAATATCTACAAGTGATTGAGGTAACCAAAGGATATCTAAGGAAAATTTCAGAGGAAAGGTGAAGTAAAGAAGGACAAAATTCAAGGGAGGATAAATTCTTTTGATGATGCTTTCTAAGGCATGTTATTTACAGGTCATCTCACCATTTTCACAATAAATGTTTTTATAGAATGAATCAGACCAGGAAATCTGGAATCCATTGAGGAAACATATACAAGTATCTTTGATAAAAAATTCAGCTTGTGGGTCATTGTATTTTTGGAGTTACACTCCGTGGAAAATAGGGTTTGTGTCTAGTCCTGAAACTAGTCTAAAACAAGTGTTTCAGGTAAAAATGTCATAACCTGTTAATAACATATCCAAATTTAGTAAGACCAAATGTATTGGTTATAGTATAGTATGTAGTATTATGTGTACCATTTTCATATCCATACAACAAATATTTTGTGTAGGGCATTCTCTACAAGATTGCTCTATAGAATAAGCCATAATTCAACAACATATGCCATTTTTTCTATAACTCCTTTTTAGAGAGGTTCCAAGTAGTGAAACCTGGAGGAATTGCATAAAAGAAACTGAAGAACATTGTGTACTATTTTCATATCCTTATTCATTACAGGTACATATTTATGATTATTTCAAGCTAGGGTTGTTGACTAATCCAAAATTAGTCATGTGGGACTAAAGTAAAGTTTGATGAAAATTCTAGTCTCTTGTTGTTAAAGTTAAGGAAGCTTTGCAGGTATCTGATCATATACACCGGGTATATTACATAGTTACAAATAATATTTGGATGATGAAATTGATGAGGGATTTTGGTTGAGGTACATGTTGGGTACATGGTTGAGACAAGTAGTTGATGAGTTGGCACATACATGGGGTGTATAGTTGATGATGTTGGTACATCTTGATGAGTCATCTTGTGTGTGTATTTTATGCATGATTGGTACATATTTGGTGCATAGTTGATGCACACGTTGATGGTATAGGTTGAGGTACAGATTGGTGCATGATTGATGCACTTGTTTATGGTACAGGTTGTTTGGTGTAGGTTGATTGGTACAGGTTTACAACAGTATATCTCACAGTGATAGTGTGACAATGATTCCATCATTCTACTTATATGTCAGGGCGGTTGGATGGGGAAAGTAAAGGTGGTTGTAGACACCTCCCATTTTTATCCAGAGAACATAGGGGGTTGTAGCATCCTTCTGGTTGTAGCCAGAGAATTTGGGAGTTAGAGCTTCCCTCAGGTTGTAGCCTGAGAAACTAGGGGGTTGGATCTGTTAGGATATTTAGACACTTAGGAGTTAGTAAGATCTACTTGGTATATTTTTTCATTAGGTAAAAGTGTGTTTTCTAGTGTGTTTATTTGGTCTGCATTAGTATGCATTTGAAGTTAGGAAATCCGACGGTCACAATATGTTCCCGACATAGAGTGATCTAACGGTTCATACTCTCCTCGATATTAACGACCATTGATCTGTGGCTTAACACCTGATTGGTCCATGATATCTATTTAAAGAGAATGAAGGGTCATTTGTTGATGATCGATTGTGAGAAAATCTCTTGTAAAATCTCTTTGTAATCTTTTTCTTTGCATTAATAAACTGCTCCAAGTGGTCGAGTTGGCTGGGGTCATGGAT
This sequence comes from Picea mariana, assembly GCA_032191745.1. NCBI lineage: Eukaryota > Viridiplantae > Streptophyta > Pinopsida > Pinales > Pinaceae > Picea > Picea mariana. The sequence goes on along the minus strand of JASDQU010099770.1, from coordinate 776,061 downwards.
GTTTCCCTGTAGGAGTTTTACCACGTGAAAACATCAGTGTGTTGATCTTTGATCTGGTTATGTGAGTGGTTACTGAAGTTCTTCATCCTCTGTTGGAATACCTGTGTTGTCGAACATGGTATCAAAGCCTGTTTGAAGACTTGCTACTGTTGTAGATCGAGATCATGAAGCCGAGTTTCCTCATCTCCACTTTCTATAATTTTTGTACATTTTTGGGATGAGAGGACTACTCCATTACATCCAGAGCACTCGTTTCATTCAGGAACACTTTTCGTTTCACTCGAAAAGCTTTATGTTTTCCAAAGATACAACCATTACAGTCAGATCCAGAGGTATAAAGTTTGAATACGCACTTTTTAAAAATTTTGCAGAGTAGTATTTTGGTTTTATTTCAGTTTTGTTTTATTTATTTCTGGGTTGTTACTCTTTTATATCTGCATATACTCTTTGCCCTGTGCTCTGTGTGATCTAGGCAAATCAGAAATAGATAGGAAAAGGTGTATCTTCTGGGTAAGCTAACCGAGATCTAACCCTTGCTGTCATCGAGGAGAGAAATTTTTTTCTTGTGTGAAAAGAGTTTTTTTAGCAATCTCTACAAGGCTGTCAACAAAAACAACAACAACAACAACAACAACGACAACCCCAATCCTCCTTCTAAATATTACAATATGTTTTTCTAGATCATTTGGTTAAATGTTGTCTTATTAAGTAAGAGGTCTTGAGTTCAAGTCTCTCTTTTGTTACCTTTTTTGAAAAAGTTCATGCTAAAATTGTAAAGTGTATTTCACTTCAAGTATAAAAGTGAATCATTATAAGTAGATTTCATATTTTATTTTAGAGTTATTTATTTTGCATGCAAATTTTTTGTTATAAAGTAACTTCATTGTAAAAGTGAACCCCACTTCTCTTTATAAAAGTGGGTCACTTCACAAAGAAACTTACACAATCACATGGTCATTTGGTTACCGAGTGTGCCTTTTTTAAAAAGGGAATAACTCTAACATCAGAAGTACGTTTTCAGTGCCGTTTTTTTTAAAACCGCATAACTTTTAAAAACGCACGTGGAATAATCAAAATTTCCATCTCTCTTGATTTAAGGTACCACCTTCAAGATATTGATGACCCCAAAGAAGCTTGGGACACGATTGAATCTGTGTTTGGTAAACTCAATATTATTCGAGCACAACAGTTAGAAAATCAAATACTGACCTTCAGTCCAAATGATTTTTATTTCCTTGGAGACTATCTATCTAGGTTTAAAACACTCAGAATTTTATGTGAAGAATATAAGATAAATATGGAGGAAGAGCGTTGCATCTATCTTATTCTTTCTAAGCTAGGTAGTGCATATTTTGTGTTTGTATCGACCTTTTATGACATGAGAGAGGATCTAGGGGAAGAAGCTTATGAAAAACCCACTCTTGAGTCCTTTTCTACTTCTTTGATTCGAGAGGAAGATAAGCTTGTACAATTTGGAATGATCAACACTGTAGGTCCCTCCAACAAATCCTTAGTTACCCAGCAAAAAGATAAACCCAAGTATCCCAAGAAGCAACATCCTCGCTACAACAACAAAAAACATAAGGGTCACAAACCTGCCCAGACAGATTCAACTCCTACTGGTGACAAAGGAGAAAAATATAAAAGTAAGAATACTAACAGACATTGCAACTTTTGTGATAAATATGGTCATGATGAGTCCAAATGTTTCAAGAAGATGGCAGCTTTAGAAGCAGTGATGAAGAAGCACAACATCATTATTGATTATACTTCTTCTTCTCACGGACATGCACTTTCTTCTTCTGGTTTCTCCTTCAATTCAAATTCTACTACTACTTCTTCCTCTGATGAGTGGCTTATTGATTCAAGAGCATCTTATCATATGGCTAAGGATAAAGCCATATTTTTCGCTCTAAATGAATGTAACACCAAGAAAATATTTGTTGGTGATGATAGATCTCTTAGTTTTGTAGGATATGGAACAATTCAAGTAGATAATGGTCATTTCAATGATGTATTATGTGTTCCAAGTCTTTCTTGTAACCTTCTATCAGTCTATCAAATCACTCATTCAGGTGAAGGTAAAACCGTCGAGTTTTCACCTCACCAAGTTGTAATCAAGGATCTAAAAGATACTAAGCATGTTCTTACAACTGGAATTGTTGATGATATTACTAGGTTGTATGAGTTTGAAAATTTTGGGTCATTAGCTTTTTCATCAGTTTTTGTTGCTCATAGCGAGGACTTGAGCAAACTTTGGCATGAGCGGTTTGGTCATCTAAACTATCGCTCATTGCAGAAACTATGTAATCAACAGATGGTGACTGGTCTTCCTCTTGTTTCATGCAGAGATGGTGTTTGTGCTAGTTGTGTTCTCGGAAAACATCATCGGGATAGTTTTGACAAATGTGCCTCTTGGCATGCCTCAGGTCCTTTGCATCTTGTTCACAGTGATTTGTGTGGTCCACTTTCTTCTCCTTATTTTTCTGGGTGCAAGTATTTCTTAACTTTCATTGATGACTTTTCCAGATGTACTTGGGTTTACTTCTTAAAACTCAAGAGTGAAGTTTTTGACAAGTTTTTGGTGATCTGGATTTTATGAGTAGAACTAAATGAATACATATTATTAATAGGTGCTTAACACAAAATAATAGAGATACAGTAAAACTGGTTTTCTATTTAATAATGAAATAAGCTGAAACTGTAAAATGCAGCAGAAATAAGCTTGTTGGAATGGTGGCGGCTTATCTCTGAGAAGAGATGTGACGACAGCACGCATTCGCAAGAAGAAGGTTACAATGAGGCTCTAAAGGAATTTTTACAATAAGAAAGAATTCCAAAAACCATAGACATCCAAAAACCTAACCCTAGGAGATGAAGCGCCAAAAGTCATGTGGGCCCCGTTTGGGTAAGCTAGTACATCAACTTCTCGGGGTCATAACTTTTGCATGCGATCTTCGTTTTAGGTGTGTGATAGCCCATTGGAAAGGTATCGTTGAGGAGATTCATTTTGGGGGTTCAATCATGACTTCGTCTATCATTGAGGATCTCGATACTGAAAAACCTTCATTTAGGCCCTCAAAATGGCCTCGAAAGTAAAAACTGCTAAAAATAGTAAATTGCCAAAAATGTCAGAAAACTGTTTTTAGCCAATTGGAAAAGGTGGGTGGCCACCGATATCCATATGGATCAATCCTCCCTCCTTAGGAATCAATGGTCTCCATTTCATTGAGGTCCCCCACTAGATGAGGAAATTTCTGTTAAATTTGGCCCCGGGTGAACCACTTGCCTTGGTGCAGGAGCTGCCCTACTTTGACAACTCAATAAAGATGGATCCTTTGTTGTCGAGTGCCCTTGATCTATCTATCCACAATCTGATCATTGGATGCCTATTGTATGCAGTCGGGGTTGAGCTCTGTTGGTGTTAGTTGTTCTGCTACTTCTGAGGTGTCCAATAATGGTGGGAAATAAGGGCGAAGGAGATCCACGTTGAACAGTGGGTGCAGGCCAAGGAAAGGAGGAATGTTGAGCTCAAAAGAATTATCCCCCAGAGCCTTGGTGATAGTGTACAGTCCATAACAGAGTGGGCAAAGCTTCCGATGGGGTCCTGTAAGGCATTCTTTTTGCAAGTGCAACCAAAATTTGTCGTCCACCTGAAACTTATGCAGCATCTGATGTTGATCATGGCGCTATTTGTACTTTTCATTGGACTTCTGTAGGATATCCTGAACCTATTGGCAGATGTGATGGATTCGCTGAATGAACCGGGTGGCTTCGTTAGCTTCAGTTGGAGTAGGAGATGAGTCATTCGAGGTGACTGCAAGGGGAAGTGCAACATCTATGGGACCCAATGGTTGGAATCCCAACCCCACTTGAAAGGGGTTGTGGCCAGTTGAGCTATGCAAGGCTCGGTTGTAGCTATGCTAGACATAGGGAAGGCTCTCATCCCATGTGCGAGGGTTCTTTGAATTATACATGTGAAGGATATGCACAATCATTCGATTTACAACCTCGGTTTGGCCATCTGTCTGGGGGTGGAAGGTCGTGGATTTGGTGAGCTTGGTGTCTAGTAGTGACCAGAGGCTTGACCAAAATGTGTTGAGAAATCGAATATCCCGATCTGAGACAATGGTTTGTGGGATTCCAAAATGTACCCAGACTCATTCAAAGAAGAGCTTGGCAGTGGCCTCTGCTGTGATGCTCTTCTTGCAGGCAACCAGAATCGCCATCTTAGAAAATAAATCAACAACCACAAAAACACAGTCATTTCCCCTCTTGGTGGATAGGAGGCCTGAAATGTAGTCCATTGAGATGGATTCCGATGGCCTGTCAGAAGTAGGAAGAGGGGTGTACATGCCCTGTTTCTTAGTGGTCAGTTTGGCAATAACACAGGTAGTGCAGGACCTGATATACTTTTCGACCTCCTATTGAAGTTTCGGCCAGTAGAAATGTTTCTGTAGCATCACCACTGTATTTTTGATGCCGAAGTGTCCTGCCACCCGAATGTAGTGGGCTTCCCAGATCAGCTTCGCTCGCTCACTTGATGGAACATAGATATGGCCCAGACGACACAACAACCCATCCTAAAGATGGAAATTATTGACAACTGCATTTTCACCCAACATTTGGTAGGTGGTGGTGAAGTCAGGGTCTGTCTCATAGAGTTGGGGCCATCCAGATGTCTCATGGCTACAAGAGTCTAGCACCGTGGTGAGTGTCGCGACTGGCGGTCTGCTGAGGCATTCAGTGACGCGATTGGTGCTTCCTATTTTATACTTGATGTTGAGGTGGAATTGCTACAAGTATGTGGACCACTTTTGATGGCGGTCATTCTACAGTTTTCCTTGTGTCTGCATGAACTGTAGTGTCTTATGATCAGTGTGGATAATTGTCTCCTTCCCAAGAATGTAATGTCTCCACTGGCGGCATGCTTGCATAATGGAGTACATTTCTTTGTCATAAGTAGGGTACTTACAGACAGTATCTGATAGTGTCTCATTATGATAGGCCATGGGGTGGCTGTGCTGAGTGAGAACGGTGCCCACATCATAGTCTGAAGCATCTGTCTCAATCTTAAAGGGATGTTGTAGGTCTGGTAGTGAAAGTACTAGGGCTGAGCACAAGCGTTGCTTCAAATCATCGAATTCTTTGTGTTGGGACCATCCCCACGCAAATTTTTCCTTACCACCACCCCTGTTTATTTGGCTGAGGGCCCATGCAATATGGGAGAAACCCAACACGAACCTGTGGTAGAAATTAGAAAGTCCCAAGAAGCTCTGAAGCTCAGTGAGTGTTGTTGGGGATGGCCAGTCACGGATGACTTGGATCTTGGCTGGATCCACATGTACACCATGCTGATCAATGATGTAGCCTAGGTAATGGACCCTGTCCATGCCGAAGGAGCATTTTTCCAGGTTTCCATATAGCTTGTGTTGCCGCAGGGTGTGCAGAACCTGTTGAATCTGCTACAAGTGTTTGGCCC
>JASDQU010099770.1:726339-741749 GCA_032191745.1 Picea mariana | reverse complement strand
GTCCACCAGAGAAATTGCCAGGTCCTTCCTTTATTATTATCCAGCAAATGAAGGGATACAACCTACAGCAAAACCCGCTGTAACTTCCTCTTCTTTCTCTCACAGTCTCCTCTCTCAGAATGAAATATTCACCCTCGTACATAGCCGCAATACATTTCCCTCATAAAAGAGGGTTGCCTTCTAGGGAAAAAAACCCTAACATAATCTCTATCGTTAGATCTGTGACCTTATAATGAACGATCCAGATTTACAATGAAATTACAATATACTTTTATAAGGTAATTTTTTCTTCAGGGGCTTCGGCCCTGAACCCCCATCAGGGGACGCTACCCCCGAACCCCCACTGGGGGCCCGCTTGCCCCCAGACCCCCCAGCCGGGGGGATAGCCCCCCCGGACCCCGCAAAGGGGGTACCCCCCCTCTGCACTCCCCCGCGTGGAAGAGTGTACATACTTCTGGGGTGTAAATACTTCATGGGGTATAAACACGGCTGAAAGCAAGGACCTCTGCATCAGGAAGATAATCAGGCTCCACAACCAACAAATAGGATATTCTTCCCCCTAATCTCTATTTTCCTCTGCCATGGGAAGTCGTCGGGGTCGGCGAGGATGGTCTTCCAAAGGTTCGATCAGTTTGAGTCCCAATGCCTTATACCCTGACCTCGTTGGGGACATGCACAAAGAAATTGATAAAGAGCAGACCTCTCTAATACCCCTAATACAGATTTATGAGAGAATGAAATGAAACATAGAAATAGGACAAAAACACAAAGATACAATAATACTCAATTTCTATTAAAGAATGAAATATACATACACTGTAAAAGAAAATATAGAATGAAATGAACTCGCTAGAATGGTGGTAGCTTATCTTTGAGAAGAGATGTGATGGCTACGCACATTCAAAAGAATATGATTACAAAGAGACTCCAAAGGCCTTTTTAACATAAAGCATAAATGATAAAACCATAAACATCCAAAACCCTAACCCTGGGAGATGAAACACCAAAAGGTTTGTGGGCCCCGATGGGGGTAGTTTATACGTCAACTTCTGAGGGTGTAACTTTTGTATACGATCTTCATTTGGGGAACTTGATACATCATTGAAAATGTCTAGCCTAGGAGTACACATTATGTTCGGCCTAACATCTTCCTTTAGCTACATCTTAGGAATTGTCGAGCCAAAAAACGTCATTTAGGGCCTCAAAATGGCCCCAAAATTTTGGGACCTAGAAAACCATAGAAAAACTGCCAAGATGGAAACTGTATTGTGAGCTAGTGGAATAGGTGGGTGGCCACCGATATCCACCTGAATCATTCTCCATGTGTCAACATATGCTTTCTAAAGCTAATGTGGAATTGTCATCAACATAGGTGGTCATTGCTTTGTCAAGGGCACTATTATATTATGGATACCATTAAGGTAAACACAGAGAACACACACCTAAAACATTTCCTCCCAATATGAGAACCTTGCAACTGAGGCACCGTATCTCAATGTTGATGACCATGTTTATGTATTTCTCTCTATTTTGATGGTGATAGTAGGTTTTACTCTCTTTGCATGTTTGGAAGGTTATTTTCATATCTATTATTATCCTTTTGATGAGGTTAGATGTATTCATCATGAATAAACCTCATGAAAACTATGGGATGTGTGTCTCAATGATTTGTATCACAATCATACTCATAGTATGGAGAGATCTACTACAATGGCATTAATATATGCTAATATTAGATGCAACCTACATGTTATTAGAATATGGTTTGTGAGAGGTTATTAATATTAAGATGGCTTGCTTTCCAAAAAACAATCCATATTGAAATTTTCATATGTAGTGGTGTTGGACGCAAGCCTAGTTTGAGGAAAGACCTATTTTTGGAAGAAGAGAACTAATTTTGGAGCATACGCAACAGCTGGAAAGAAAGCAGCATGCGGAAAAAGGAGGAAAAGCAGCATGCAAAAGGAAAAGCCACGTGGAAGGAGGCAGACAAGCCTAAACATATTAGGGTTAGGGTTTTTGATAAGGATTGTAATGGCTATAAGCTTTAAAAAATAGTATAAATAAGAACCTAGGAGGTCTAGGTCGGCATGGTTGGTTCTTTTTTTTGTTTTGGTAAGTTAGTCAGTTCGATACTATTGAGAAGTTGAGAGACTGTCGATTGTAATAAGGTGGTAAAAGAGTCGAGTAAGGCGTATTTTGAGGGTTATATCACGGGATGAGGAGCCTGGTGTGATATAGTATGTCTCACAAAGGTTCCTTAACCTCATCAGGATCGTATGATTGAATATGTAATGCATGCAATGCCAGATTTTGCAGCAAACTAAATAAAAGATAAGAGAATCCAAATCTTTGTGGGCGTAGCCCAGGAGTGGGTGAACCACGGTAAAACCTATGTTATATGTGATGTCTATTGAATTCTTACTTCTTGTTAATGATTATCTTATGAATGAATGATTAACTAGATGTATTAGAATGCATGCATGAGGCTAAAGATGAATGAATCTTAGGAATTCCTGAATCAACAACAAGTTTAATGCATAAAGAAAGATAGAATACACTCCCAAATACCCACTCATTCCTATACTACAAACACCTGGGTATTGCAGTCACCCATAGAGATATCTCGGGTGAGACTGTGTTGTGTGCTCTACATGCAGTGTTTCCTTCTGTTTTACTAGGAGGGTCGATATTTTCAGAGAGTTTTGTTGGAAACCTGTTCAGATCTGAACCCAGGTCAACCCAAGAAGAAGCGGAAGGGATATATAACCCAACAAATGCTTTTGTTTTTGGATGGAACTACATGGGATTGAGTGGACAGGATCCATGGAAGAAACATGTGGAGAATGAAGGTATAGAAAGGAATGTTCAGGCCATGGAATCCAATGAAGGTAGAGATCAAAATATGGTTGAAAACAAAGGAACTTGAGTTTGCACAGAAGGGTAAAAAAAACCTTAAGTTAACACCACGTAAATATCTGGACAAATACATGTTTAGCGACTTGCATGACGTATTTTTTCTACGATTTCCCACATTTGTTGCAAGAGTGGTTATTAAGGTTAAAAGACAACCACCCTACAAATCGAATCAGACAACTAGAAAGGAATCGTGTGGAGATCGCACAGTTACAACAAGTTGATAAAAAATTTACAGGTGCAGGAGATATTTTTTTAGACAGTATTGTTGCAGGGTTTATCACTGAATTCGCAGTAGGTACCATGAAGTCTTACAACGCAGCAGAGTAGGATTTTCTAAAGGGACGTAGAGGTAGGTAGATCAGATTGTTGTATACTTCAATCAAGATTTTATTGTATAACAACGGTGTGATGACCATGGAATCAGACTGAGAAATGGAGGAAGAGATGGATAAGGGAAAGAATAAGGAGTCCATGGACCCAATCATGATGGAAGAACACCAAATAAAGAATATAATAGCAAAAGATGGAAAGACGTGCAGTGGAGTACCCTACCAATATAAGATTAATAACAAGAAGAGAGCCATAGTTGATAGAGAGGGATTGGAAAGCGATGAGGAAGAGGTAGAGGATATCCGGGCTGTGGAGCAGATTGAGGAAATTTTGTGTACAACATATGAAAGAAAAAAAGGAGGTCTAAGGGAAGGAGTAGAAGGAATAACTAGAATCCATATCATTGTCAGTGTGAAACCTACAACCTCATGTGCGACTAACACACCAAAGAAAACACTAGCGTTTAGACAACCGAATTTTCGTGGAAGAAAGAAAGTAAGAAACACATCCAAGCAAGGAGAAGCAACTGGAGCAACTAGTTCAGGAAGTAACAGTCAAATATCTACATTGTGCGGAGGTATTAGTTCAACACAGTTTAAAATGGCAGGACATGATCCCATGATCAGATTAACAGAATTTCGGGGAGAGGAATCGAAGGACCTTGAAAAGCACTTATTCATCTATGAGAAGATCTAGGAAGCAAAACATATCACAGATGAGGATACAAATCTCACACAGTTAGCTATCACACTAAGAGACCATGCACTGGATTGGTACATGAGCCTAGATGTAAATAGTCCCCCAAGAGTAACAAGGACAATTACAGACGTGAAAAAATTGTCGATAAATGAATTTCAAAAGCCCAGCTCAAAGGATCAGTATATGAATGAAATGATTGAAATTAGATAAAAACCAGGTGAGTCTATTTAGTAGATTGATCAGAGGTTTAATCATTTGAAAGGTAAGTTGAGATATGCAATGACTGACATGCAACATAGGAATCTATTTGTGAAGTCATTGTTAACATATTTGAAATACCCATTAAGACAATAGAAGTTCCAAACTCAGGAAGAGCCTCTGCAGGCAGCCTTACAACTCGAAGAGAACTAGTATCAGAAGACAGATCCAACAATAGAGGAGTTGAAAGAGGATTTGAAGAATCTAAAATTTCAACTTAACCAGAGCAAGGGTAAAGAGAAAAGGGAAGTCGTTTGGTGTACCACATGCAGGACAAAAGGACACCATAAGAACGAATGTCCAACTTTCACGCAGTATATGGCAATAGGATTACCAAATCCTTTGCCAATAGGAGGACCATGGTGTGATATTTGTAAGCCACATGGACATGATTCATATCATTGTTCAATGATGCAGAAATATAAGACAGCACCTAAGATCTCATACTGCAATTTATGCAAGTCAGTGGGTCATGGTGATAAGGATTGTAGTCCAATGGATCTGATGAGAGAAATAACTTCAAATACTTATAAGGTGCAAGCTGAAATGATGACGGGACAATCTGCACCTCAATTCAACCAGGTACCACCACCATACAATAATGTGCAACAATAGTATAACAACATGCAACTACAGTATAACCCCATGTAGTATAACCAGGCACCTCAGTACAACGTGCCATGAGGAGATTGAGGTGGATACAGAGGTGGAGGACAAGGAAGAGGAAGATTTGGATGAGGCAGAGGAACAGTAGTGTACCACAACTGCTAATAGCTAGAACATTAAGCAAGGGAATGTCCACTTCCACCAGTGACATGTATGTACTTTCGTGCAACAGACCATGATATAGAAAATTTTCGAACACTCTTGGGAAAGATCCAGGAAAAAAAGAATCAGAACAACCAGAATGTCTAGTGGATCTCTACAGAAGTTAGGGAGAGTGGGAGAAACATCAATATAGTCACTCGAGGAGGATCCAAGACAAGATCAGACGTAGTAAAACAAGATCCAATTAAACACCAGTGGGTTAAGAGGAATATTGAACCACAGAAATAGTTTGATGCACAGAAAGGAAAGGAAACATTTAAGGAGGTCAGACATGAGCTTCTCAAGCAAAATGTTGCATCTACATCAGTCATGCAGAAAAATCAGAACTCTCCTATGTACGAGATGCCCTCCTCAATGGACCATACCAGTAAAGGACAACCTTTAGAGTAAGTAAGTACCATAAGAACATTTTTGCAGTCTTGTGTTAAGATATTGAACGACCCATCATCTGTTAAGGTTTTAAAATATATGCTAGAAAGATGTAACAAAGAGGTGCAAGGGAAGTTGGAAGAGAAAATAGTCAATCATCTCCATACTAGAAAAAGGACAAGCAGAGAATTCAAACTAAATGCTAATATTGGAGATTTCAATATGGGAGATATTATACTGGATTTAGGCTCTGAAGTAAATGTCTTACCTAAGAATACATGCCAGTGTATGGGAGATCCCACACTAGGTTATTCACCTGTCCAGCTAAAATTAGAAAATCAACACAGAGTGCTACCAATTGGAAGGCTTAAAGGTGTGACAGTAGATCTAGATGGAGTGTGCACTATGGCAGACTTTAAAGTAATAGAGATAGTAGATGGCACAACACCTTACCCAACATTGCTTGGACTGGATTGGGAATTTGATAACTAGGCTATAATTAACCTGAAGACAAGGAAAATGACATTTGAATCAGGTGAATATAGAGTCATTGCACCATTGGATCCATCAGAAGGAGAAAGATTTGTAGAACTTACTTGTTTGGATCTAGAGGAAATAAACCAGTTGTATAGAACCACTACACAAGAAGACAATTATGTTAACCCAACTATAGAGGGGGTACTCAGCTAGAGAAGCATTACATCATGTGATTTTGACTCAGATACATGTTTGGATAATTGGAAACAACGATTACATGAAGTCTCCACAAGAAGGTGCACAAGAATAGATTGCATAGTAAGATGGGTTGGTACAGAGATAAGAGAACCTCACAGTTTTCATGGGTTAAATGACTTAGAGGAATTTCTGAAAAAAAATATGAAGAGGAAGTATTAGAAAATTAGATACTTTTATTCCTAGATATTGCACTCAAGGCCACACCTACAATATGGTGGGGTGCGCACAAGTAAACAATTCATGATTGGTATCAATGTAAACAATTATTGCACATTAGATTTGGCACAAAGCAAGGGAGCAATAAAATGTTGAGGTATGATGGATAGGGAAAACCAGTTGAACACTTACAGAAGTGAAAGGCACAATGGAGGATGACACCACCAAAGGAATGGCCTCATCATTTTATCCATACATTGGAAGGAATTCCAGGGAACTGGTATATAGACCAGGATATGCGCAGAGGCACTACAGAGTGGACAGGCTTACAACAGAATTTCATAGTAACCTTCTCATTTGAACATGAGAACCCCATCATGGATTCGACACTGAAGTTGATACAGGGAATGTTATTTACTGATGAAACATAAGTTGAAATCATCACATAATATCAACAACAAAACAGACAGATAGTCAGAGAGCTACTCTCATGCTATCATGTGGAAGAGGAAGCACTAGAGGAGGATGATCCGTGCAACATTCAGATTACAGAGATTGAAGGAGAAAGACAGGTGGAAGGTCCATCTCTGGAGTCAGAAGTATTTTCTACACCAATCAAATTTAAGAAAGTCAACATTGGGACAAATGAAAATCCTAAAATGGAAAGTATTGGAGACTATTGGGATGAACAAACAGTAGAAAGAATAACAGAGTTATTGCGCAAATACAGTGACCTATTCCCAACGACCTTTAGAGAAATGAAAGGCATAGAAATGGAGACAGAAGAGATGAAGATCCCTCTCAAACTTGAGGCAAGACCTATCAAGCAGAGACCTTACAGACTGAATCCAGTGTATAAGTAGAAAGTGAAAGCATAAATTGACAGGATGTTAGAAGCTGGTATCATAGAAACAGTAGAGGAATCTGAATGGATCAGTCCTATGGTAGTCCAAGAAAAGAAACAAGGGGGGATAAGAATTTTTGTAGATCAAAGGAAACTGACTGGTGTTTTCTTACATGACCCTTTCCCTATGACATATGAGGTCTTAGAGAATGTGGGAGGCCAGGAAGCATATTCATTTACAAATGGATTCTCAGGTTACAATCAAATCAAAATATCTCTAGAGGACAGGTATAAGACTACTTTTTCTACAAAATGGGGATCCTACCAATATACAATCATGCCATTTGGGATGAAGAATGCACCAACCATATTTTCAAGAGTAGTCATAGCTTATTTTCAGGAATTCATACATCAGTTTATAGAAGTACATCTGGATGACTGGAATGTATATATTACATGGGTGATTTTAAGGATGAAAAATTGTTTTAAAATGTAGAAACCTTGGCAAATCTTACTAATCATTCATATGCCAACTATAAATATTTGGCGATATTTTTGAAAAAATATTCAAATTTATAAGGATTTTGTATAGTTTTTATCAAATTTTGGTGATTTTTAAGGTAAAATAATTTTATCCTATAGAATTTGGGCAAATCAATTTTAAAATAGTGAATCTCGTTTTTGGAAAAACCATGGAAAATTATCCCATGAACAAAATTTAGCCCCTAAAATCATCCATGATATTATATTCTGATAAAAGATCATGTAGAAGTGTTAAGACTTATGTTGGAAAGATGCAGGCAATGTCAGATCTCACTGAACATCAAGAAATGCATTTTTGGGACACCCTTTGGAATAATTGTCAAGACATAAAGTATGTAAACAAGGTTTACTGGAGTGGATCCTGCTAATATTGGAGTCATTGTGAATTTACCACCACCTAAATTAGTGCACTATTTGAGACCAACACTGAGACATACAGGCTATTACAGGAAATTTATAAAGGGGTATGAACAGATTACTACACCAACAGAAAAATTGTTAAAGAAGGACACAAGATTTTAGTGGAATGGGGATTGTCAACAAGGATTGGACACCTTAAAAGAAAATATGGCCACAACACCTATCCTAGTATTCCCAAACTTGGAAAAGGCATTTCATGTGCATGTAGATGCCTCAACCATAACACTTGGAGAAATTATGGCCCGTCTAGGAGCAAGGGACTTAGACCATCCTATAGCCTTTGCAAGTAGAAAGTTGTCAGAATCAAATTAGAATTGCAATGCCTAAAGAGAAGGCCTAGCCATGGTATATGCACTTTAGAAATTCAGGCACTATTTATTGGGTAAGCACTTTAAAATGTTCACAAACCATTCTTCCCTCAAATATCTAGTCAACAAGCCAGTGTTGTGGGGGGCACGATATGTAGATGGCTATTGTTAGTTCAACAATTTTATTTCTAAGTGATATTCAAACCAGGGAAGTTGAATGTAGGACCTAATCACATGTCAAGGGTAACTAATGGAGAAGAACCTACTAACTTGGAAGACAACTTCCATGATGCACAGTTATTTTTAGTATAGGTAGCTGGTGAATATTTCGCTAATATTATTGAATACTTAAGTACAGGGGTTGCACCACAAGATTTTAGCATTGTGCAAAAGAAAAATCTGGTCGTCAGAGTTGCAGACTATCAATTGATTGCAGGACATTTATACAAGATGGGCGCAGACAACATTTAAAGAAGGTGTGTATTAGAACATGAAAGGCCCAGAATTTTGGCAAAATCTCATGAAGGTATAGTTGGAAGACACTATGCCGGAAAAGATATCGCACAGAAGGTATTGCACGCTAGATTATGGTGACCAACAGTCCATAAAGATGCTAAGGAATATTGCCAGAAATGTGATGTCTGTCAGAGGGTTGGTAAACCCAACAAAATGGATGAGATGCCTCTGAGACCACAAGTGACTCTGTAGGTATTTGAAAAATGGACTATAGACTTTGTGGGACCTATTAATCCACCAGCAAAAAGGTCAGAAGCTAGATATATCATTACTACAACTGAATACATAACAAGATGGGCAGAAGTAGCACCAGTCAAATACTGTAGCACAAAGACAACAACACACGNACACACTTCTTGTTTGAGCAAGTGATCACTATATTTGGATGTCCAAGGATTCTGATGAGTGACCAGGGCACTCATTTTATCAATGATACCATCAAACCTATGACTAAGGAGTTTGAAGTCTATCACCAAAAGAGTACACCATATCATCCTTAGGCAAATGGAACAGTAGAAGCTTTCAATAAGATCTTGGAAAATGCTCTGACTAAAATATGCAATGTCAACAGGGATGATTGGGACTTGAAGATACCAACAGTACTATGGGCATATAGGACAACATGTAATAAGTTGACAGGACATACACCATTTAGATTGGTGTATGGGAAGGAAGCAATAGTACCATTAGAATTTTTGGTACCCAGTCTAAGCGTAGTAGAAATTACCAACATGACAAAAAGAGGCGCAGTACAGGAAAGGTTAAACCAACTAATGGAAATGGAAGAGGACATGATTCTGGTAGGATTTCACCAAAAAGTACAGAAGACAAGAGACAAATCTTGACATTACATACATATTAAAAAGAAGAGTTTCAAGAAAGGAGA
Organism: Picea mariana; assembly: GCA_032191745.1. Classification (NCBI taxonomy): domain Eukaryota; kingdom Viridiplantae; phylum Streptophyta; class Pinopsida; order Pinales; family Pinaceae; genus Picea; species Picea mariana. The sequence goes on along the minus strand of JASDQU010099770.1, from coordinate 731,938 downwards.
CCTAGTTTTACTCTATGACAGTAAATTTTTTCAACATCCTGGTAAATTTAGAATGCATTGGATAGGGCCATATGAAGTAAATATTGTCATGGATGGGGGATATATACAACTAAAAGACTTGGGAGGAATGGAAATGAAAGGAATGATCAACGGTAGTAGACTAAAATTGTACAGGGAAAATCGACCTACTAACCCTTAAAAATTACAGCGTAGTGGGAAAAGGCATGTATATAGTGTATTATAACAGAGATTAGGACAGAAAAGTAATAAAAAGAAATAAAAAGGAGAAAAAGGAGAAAAAAGGAATACAAAAATAGAAAAAGGAAGAAAAATACAAAGAGACGCAGAAGTTGACTACAAGGAGTAGAAAAAGTCGCGTGTAGCAATTACTGCAATAATATCGGAAGACAATGCATAGGAAAAATTACACCCGGCGCAAATACATGCAAAAAGTGAGAAACTAACACGACCGGGTCTATAAAAGGCGGAAAGCACACATTTATTCCACACTTAGCAATTTTTTAGCACAAAGCGAGAAACAGAGTGTGTTCCCTAGCTATCATTTTACACAGAACCAAGCAAGTGTGTCAATTTGAGAGAAGATGACCCCACCAAAATTCAGCGTGCCAGGCTAGTACGTCTAGGTTACTTGGCAGGGCCAAAGGCATAAGGAAAGAATGACACATCCTGAGAACATGGTCAAGATCGAAGATGTCACCACCTCGGACATGGAGTCAATTAGCCTTACACATGTTGAAGAGGAAACATCAACAACGCAACAAGGGGAAATAGAGTAGAGCTTCAAGGCTCAGAACGGTATTTTAAACCCTAATTCTGAGACTCCTGCGAATCCTATCGAAACAATGGGACCATGGCAGACCCACGAAGGTGAGGAAGCGTTGGTTGAGGAAATCGTCAACCGATCAGAGTCTAAAAGGGAAGAAGAGGACACAGACCCCGCAGAGGCAGGCCCGTCTACTACAGGACAGAAAGGAAAGGTGTAGAATGCCATCGATATTACACTTCGCTATCTCCCAAATGTAGTGATTATTGTGGATGATATGATGGGAAATGTACCAAAGCTTAGGTACGCAAACCATGATGTGTGTGATGTGGCCAAATTATCAGAGTTGGTAGAGGAGACTTATTTAAAAAACACAGGGGAATTTGGACCCCTAGGTAAACCAATAAGGGAGTCTGTGAAGTGGATAGCCGGGTTGTAAAACTCTAGCATTATGAACCTATCAGATATATCACATTTCAGGCACGGTAAGAATGTTGGGATTTGTGTCAAACAACTAGTCTCCCGCGTACATGGAGGCATCTTGTGGATGAATAGGTAGGTACAAATAGATGTGGAACTGATTTCCAAGATCACAGGACTACCGAAAATTGATGTGCAGCCAGAGGAATGCCTAGATAACAAGGCATGCAAGAAGGAAATAATGTAACTGGTCAAAGCACAGTTTGGCACCAGTCGGGGCAATAGAGGCATCGTACTCAAGGATATCAATGTTAATGCGACGAGGTTCTCCAGCAATCTCATGGCTTACAAACTACTGAGGAAATGTTGAAAAGAAGAAGCACCAGCAGGCGTTATTGCAGTAGTCATGCAGTGCGCAAAAGGAGTAATGTTTAGCTAGGCGCCATACCTGTTGAACTAGTTTTTGATAGATTGTAGAGACGTGTAGGACAATGGAACTAAGTTCCATTACTCCTGGATGATCATTCTGATAACATTGGCAGAATGGCAAGAGCCAAAATTCTCAGCGTTCTTGGATAGGATGGGGAAATGTTATGCGGCCAGATATGAGTCCCTCTTGCAGGCCAAGGATAACAACACGCAATAAGAAAACAACACAGTTTTTGCAATGTTGCTAGAAGAGATACAACAATGCACAGCTAATGTATGGCACATACCTGTGGAGGTGATCCAGGAGATCAAAGGGATAGCCAAGTTCAGGGCATCCTAACACCACATGTGGATCCAGGCTACAAGGGATCCAAAGAAGGTATGGCTAGAGATGCAGTATTGCATCACCAAAGAAGAAGTGGACTGGATAGTTAAATATTGTCCTACACAATGGTAATTTCCAGTATAAAAACCATTTACAAGGCCAATCACGACATAATCCTCTAGGCCTAAGGACAAGGCTGAAGAAGGCTCTGCAGTGAGAAAAAATAGCCTGGATGATAATACTAGAATGGATACAACATGGAATTAGCCAACCGGGAGTAGTGCAGTACCGAAACGACCAAGGAGAACAACAACAACAACAACAGGCAACCAGCCATAGACTGGAAAGAAGGATACTCCATAGGTTGGAGAAGAGAGGGTCCAAGTTACAACAAGTAAGGTGTAGCCCTCATAGACAATAAGGAAACCAATACAGGAAAAAGAGTCGTGCAAGAAAAGGAAGTATGACACAAAATACCTAGTCATCACCCTAACATAGGATGATGTGGAGCTAGTCGCGAAAAAAGTACAAGATAGGCGGGAAGAAGTGGTATGCATTGCAGAGGCGCAACAAGAATAGATTATGGCCAAGCTTATAAAATTCCAAGAGAATATCCAACAATTACGGAGCCAGGCAAGACCACAGGCCACTGTGTAGCAATAGGAAAAGACACAGCGACCCTTGCGCAGAAAGCAGGAGAGGAAACAATACAATTGGTAGTCCAAGGCAGGGAGACTTTTATAGTCACACACCAAATGATTAGAATGAATCAGGAGACTGCAAAGAAATCCATAGGGGATGTGGAGAAATTTGAATTCGTCTTAGCACAAATACCTACCAAGGCACTATACGAACTCCATGCCAGTGTAATGCAAGAGGTGAAATCTAGGGCCCGCACGGATGCAACCAACTTGGAGGTGGGAAGAGGAGTCATTGAAATGATAAAAATCACATGCGACAAACTAACTTTGGAGAAAGAAGAGGAGAAAGGATGCACAAATAAACTGGAACAAGGATTATTAGCAGTTTATGATCGCATCCCAAACAGCGCGCAAGCACTTGAGAGGAGTGCAGAGGAGAATATCAATATGATCTCATAAACAATTGACAAATATAAGAATGAAATTAAGGAGCTCAAAGAAAGGATCAATCCTACGACTCCTCTCGAAGTCTGAGAACATAGAGAACAACAATCTGCACTCCAAATAGTTGAAATGGAGAAATAAGCAAGGGAAGTAGAAGAACTATCCTGGAAGAAGATGAGAAGGTCCAACAGTGGGACCAAGAAGAGGAGACAATCAACGTCACCATACAGGAGCTAAAGCAAAGGTAGAAAACAATGAGCATCACAGAGCGCTTGAAGGGCACTCAAGACATGAAGAAGTTGTAAACAGAGTTGAAAACTACGCAGACAAACAAGCAAGAAAGACAAGCCAAATTGGAACCCCTCCAAGAACAAGAAACACATATGATTGCGCATTTGGAGGAAGAGAAGAAAAGTATGGCATAGGCACATACATAGGGCACATCATTGATGCAGGAGGAGATAACAACGCAGTCAGTGGAGGTGCTAACAAGAAAAGTTGTGTAGATCAAGGCAAAAGGAAGGGAACTAGCCAAAAAGTTCCACAGTTTGGAGACAACAGTACAAGGAGAACGCACTACCTGAGTGGCTCGGGACGAGCCACCTGTCAATGTTGGGGGGCTGTTGGATGTGGACCTAGTTTTAGGAAATACCTATTTTTGGAAGAAGAGACCTAATTTTAGAGCATGTGCAACAGCTGGAAAGAAAGCAGCATGCAGAAAAATGAGGAAAAGCAACACGCAAGAGGAAAATCCACATTCTAGGAGGTAGACAAGCCTAATCATATTAGGGTTAGGTTTTTTGATAAGTATTGTAACGACTTGAGAAGTTGAGAGATTATTGATTGTAATAAGGTAGTAGAAGAGTCTAGTAAGGTATATTTTGAGGGTTATATCACTAGCTGAGGAGCCTGGTGTGATCTAGTCCACCTCACAAAGGTTCCTTAACCTCATTGGGATTGTATGATTTAATATGTAATGTGCGCAGCGCCAGATTTTGCATCAGACTAAATAAAAAAGTAGAGAAGACAAATCTTTGTGGGCATAGCCCAGGAGGGGGTGAACCACAGTAAAACCTATGTTATATGTGATGTCTATTGAATGATTACTTCCTGTTAATGGTCATATTATGAATGAATGGCTAACTAGATGTATTAGAATGCATGCATGAGGCTAAATATGAATGAATCTTAGGAATGTCTTAATCAACAACAAGTTTAATGCATAAAGAAAGATAAAATACACTCCCAGATCTCCACTCATTCCTATACTGAAAAAACCTGGGTATTTTAGTCACCCATAGAGCTATCTCGGGTGAGACTACGTTGTGTTCTCTACGTGCAGCGTTGCCTTCTGGTTTACTAGGAGGGCCGATAGTTTTAGAGGGTTTTGTTGGAAACTTGTTCAGATCTGAACCTGGGTCAACCCAAGAAGAAGCAGAAGGGAAATCTAACCCAAAAAGTGGTGTTTTAATGGGAACTAATCATATTTATATCTCTCTATGAAAGAGGACATCCCTATATTATACTGTAAAAACAAATGCAAGTTAAACTTATTCTTAAATTGTTAAATTTCATGTTAATTTTTGGATTTCCAATTTGAATCTTATATGCAATTTTTTTGCACAAGGGATCATCTTAATTTTACCTATTATATTATTAATTATTCATAAGAGAACATGAAAGTTTTTAAATAATAAAATCATTATAAAATAGTAACTATTAAACTTCTTCAACATTATAAACATATTTTCATCTTAAACCCTATCTTGAGTGAGTCTAATGGTTAAGAACATGTGTTTCCTTCTAAGAGGTCACATGTTCAAATCCAGAGGGGGGTAAGGTATATAAACCTCCATATCTTAACAGTAAAATCATTGCGCAAAAGGGGGTAAGGTATGTACACCTCCATAGCTTAGCAGTAAAATCGTTGCACGGAGGGGGTCCCTTGTCCCACAAACAAGGGGGTCTCATACACCAATTTAGTGTCTAGCTTGGTTCTAACCTTAAAATTAGATTATTATTATTATTATTATTATTATTATTATTATAAACTTAGACTAATTAATTGTATGTAATACATCGATTATGTTATTAATTATTAAAATACTTTAGATAATGCATGATATATGCACATGATATCTATATTCATATAATATAAATATTTAAAAATTTAAACACACTCTAGCATCTCATAAAACATTTCAATATTTTATAAATAATGATAATATATTTAAAAAAAACCTATGGATATACATTATTATTTCAAACTTAAAAATTAAAGAAATAATACATCTTCATGAATGTTTTTTTTTTTTTGTAAGCTAAAGTTTGGTATTACCTCAAAAATTCAATCCATACATAACTGTGGAGGGTTTGGTAGTTGGCCTGCCAGTAAAGTGGAAACCAAAACCAACACCAGGATCCCTTTAAGATGTTCATCATTCTTTGAAGTTTAAGAGGTAGAGTTTCTAAAAGTCTAAAAAGATCATAAAAAAATCCTAGATAATAGCAGGGTCTAATCCTGCATCTACTAAGAAAAAGAAAAACTATCAGGAG
>JASDQU010099770.1:703424-719581 GCA_032191745.1 Picea mariana | reverse complement strand
TAATCATCAAGAGAACAAAATTCTTACTAGCATTGACTAATCTCTTCATTTGTCCCGCATTTACAAGTGACAAATTCATCTTCTTTGAATGTGCTCTAACAATGTACTCAACTCCATTTTTAAACAAGTGATACTTATTCTCATGACGATGAAAAATGGCTTTTCTATCATATAAGTATGGGATTTCCAAGATGATACCACAGATATCCAAAGGAATAACATCAAGTTCTACCTCATGTATAAAATTTGTAGTGATAGAAAACCTAAGTTTACACCTTCTTGTCACCTACAATTTAGCATTATCAAATATCCAACCAAGAGGATATGGTTTAGGATGTGGAATTGTTTCCAATTTTAATTTCTTGACGGTGTCTTCAGATATAAGGTTGGCTTGAGAGCCAGTGTAAAAAAGAGTATCTATCTTGGTATGCTTTGAAACAACCCTTATGTGAAAAAGTTCTATTCTTTCTTTTTCTTGTCGAGTTTCATTGAGATTACTATTACTTGAAGAACTAGTACTTGCAATAGAACCCTTACCTTGATAACCCATGGCTGTAATATTTGTTTCATCACCCGAATCAGAACCTAAATCATGTTGTATGGTTGCAGCAATCTTTGACTTCCCTTTGTTGCCAAACTTTTTGGGTCTTCTTTCAGGATGAAGTTTCCAACAATGGTCTTCATCATGGCCATCTTTTGAACAATGTTTGAATGTAAATTTTTCTCCCTCTTTCTTAACAACAACATTCTTTTTTCCATTTCCCTTGAACTTCCTCTTTCCTTTGTCTCCATGACTGAAAGGCTTCTTGTTACCCTGATGAGTTTCATTCCTTCCTCTGGCTTCCAAATGAGTTGTCTGAACACAAACTTCATCTAGATTTGAAGGGTTAAACATGAGTATTGTATGTCTCAAGTAACTATGTAAAGATCCAATGTATTTGAGTAAAATTTCTTGAGAAGACAAATCTACTCCCAAAACCAAAGCTATTCTCCTAAATTCTTGAGTAAAGCTTTGCACATTTTTCCCTTTAGCTTGTCTAAAATTTTGCCAATCCATAGTAGCTTTTTGCATGTATGCCAATGGGTAAAATTGTTTTTTAATTGCAACAATAAAATCATTCCAAGAGGCTAAAATTTTACTATGTTTCTTCATGTCCTCTTGAGTCTTGGCTTCCCACCAAATGAGTGTTGCACTATCCAATCTTAAAGAAGCAAGTTGAATCTTAGTTTCATCATCTTGAATTTTTTGTATCCTACAATACACCTCAATCTGACCAATCCAATTATCTAATTTCTCAGCATTTACCTCTCCATTGTACATTGGCAATTCAAATTTAATATCAAGCTTTAACAAAGAAATTTGTGGAGGAGTTTTACCATGTCCCTTTGGAGAATTTGGAAGAGGTCTTGAACTGGTAGAAGAAGAGGAAGATGGAGGTGAGGGTGGTGGAGAAGCACCATTCCCTCCATTTCCATTTGGAGTTTTATCACCACTGTCTCCCTTGTTCTTTGAAGGGTTGGAGCCTTTACCTTGCAACCTTGTATTCCTTTATTCCATCAAGACTTTCATCATTTCTCTCATTTCCATTAAAGCCTTTCTAAGATCTTCATCTTCTATAGGAATATGTTCATGTCTCTCTTCATGAGCCATACTTGGTGAATACCTCCTTGAAGCTTGAGATGATGATATAATCTTTCTTCTTGAAGGATGATAACTTGGCTCTACAAGTTGACATTCTCCTCTTGTCAGTTTAAACCTTGTGAGCATCAAAAAACAAAACACTTGCAAATAATCAAGCCTTCAAAAACCTAAGCTTTGATACCAACTTGATCTGAAAATGATAAAGGCTTGTATTCTTGAAAATATTTGCAAGTTTTAATTCAAGTGTTCTCATGCAAAAGGATCAATTTGCAAAAACAATTTTTTATAGAAATTACACAGTCAAGATGCAGATAATAAGCAAAAAATAACAATGAACAGTAAACACATAACACAACAAATGATAAAGGAGTTCACCCCTCTCTTGGGCTACATCTCCTGGTCCAGCTTCCAATGGATCTTTTGTATTATTTTCTCAAAGTTATAAAATATGTTCTTTAAAATGCTCAAAATTCTAAATAGATGGCTCCAATGGCTTCATAACATCCAAAAAACCCTAGCTGGGCTTTTTCGGCATCTGATTTGGCCAAAAATTGAAGAAGATAGGCTTCCTGGAAGTTCCCCTTCAAACTTGTTGTCTCTAGATCACCAAAATGCACCTCTGCATCCTCAACCTAGCCTCTGCACTCATATTTGTGCTATAACCTAGCACTGGGCGCAACCGCAAAACTGTGTGAACTGTAGGATGGTTAGTGCGCCTAGCCCCTAACTGCCAAACCATTGGGCATGTGGCTTACCATACGACTGCACGAGCATACAAAAAGGGGGCCAAAGTTTAAAACATATGGTAATGCACCAAGTGTCCAAGCGCATGGGGTTTGAATGCAAATGCACGGTGGTGGTTATATGGTGTATATATATGTGACCGGGGGCTGGGGCTTAGCCCCGTCTTGGACCGCACCCCAAATAAAAACAAATGCAATTCAAAAAAATTTAAACCCATTTATATGTTAAGAACCATTGGTGGGCATGTCGGTTGGGCAGCCCTTCCCAAAGCTCTTCCCCTTGCCCAAAGGTCGTGGGGTGGAGTCCTGTTGACTACACAAGTTTTAAACCATTGTCCAGGTGACACGTGGCGACCCTTGCTTGGGCCATGTGTCACCAATCCATTAGCCACAAACATGCCACGTGTCAGACGTCAATTCTTCAACACAACTTCCACCCAACACCTGCCACATGTCATATGGCCCTGCCAACTAAGATTTTGCCACGTGTCGTATGGTCTTTCCACGTCAGCATCCGTATGGACTGTACAGACTGTACAGTCAGCACATTTTTTTTTGCATGTTTGACGATTTGAACAGAACGCGATATCTCTCTCATCCGATATCCGTTTGAACCCGAACAAGTTGCGTTGGGTTTGTAACGACGAGGCCTACGCACCCATTCGATTTGAAGCGATTCCGAGCACTTTGAATTTTGAGAAAAATTTGATCCCCTGGATCACTTCTCTTGTTGTGTCACTATTGTAAATCCTTCAATCCTATCCCAAGTTGTTATTAAGGGGGGATGTTAGGATATTTAGACACTTAGGAGTTAGTAAGATCTACTTGGTTTATTGTGTCGTTAGGTAAAAGTATTTTTTCTAGTGTGTTTCTTTAGTATGCATTAGTATGCATTTGTAGTTAGGAAATCTGACGGTCACGATATGTTCCCGACATAGAGTGATATGAAGGTTCATACTCTCTTCAATTTTAATGACCATTGATCCGTGGATTAACACCTGATTGGTCCATGATCTCTATTTAAAGAGCATGGAGGGTCATTTGCTGATGTTCGATTGTGAGAAAATCTTTTGTAAAATCTATCTGTAATATTTTTATTTGCATTAATAAACTGCTCCAAGTGGCCGTGTTGGCTGGGGTCATGGATGTTTCCCCGTAGGGGTTTTACCACGTGAAAACATCGGTGTGTTGATCTTTGATCTGGTTATGTGAGTGGTTACTGAAGGTGTTCGTCCTCTGTTGGAAAACCTGTGTTGATGAACAGGATCCTCCTTGTAGTTGCAGCTGGAAAACAAAGGAAGTCGATGCTTCCAAAAATTGTAATTATTAAAGACATATAAGAAAAAACATTTTGTGATTTTCTCCCGCTTTGGGTTTCCACGTAAAAGCAATAGTGTACTGTGTATGTGTATTATTGCTCATATTTTTCATTGTTTATTTACTCTTTGACTATTGGATGATGATGCTACATTGATATAAAACTTGCATTTTATGGTTAAAAGGGATATTATTTCTCTATCACTGATTCACCCCCCCTCTCAGTAATCCAACAATTTGTATTAGAGCAGGCTCCTTCAGGAAATAGTTTAACCATTGGAAGGAGATCATGGATTATTCTGAGAATGGAGTACCACTGTTTAATGGTCAGAATGGTTTAAAGTATGAGATATGGAATGGAAGGATGAAAGTATTTTTATAGGAACAGGGGTATTGTATTTGGCTATTAGTCGTTACAGGATATGATAGTTCAAAAGGGAAAATATTGCAGCCAAGAAGGAATTGAAGAAGAATAACAAAATCGCAATGAATTTCATTTGGGAAGGATTACCTAATCTGGTAAGATAAAAGGTTGGTAAGTGTTCATCAGCCAAAGAACTTTGGGATAAGTTACATGATATATATTCTTCACCCATCGCACATTCAAAAAATGCCAAATAAGATGCAGGTACATATCAAGAAGAAATATGTTCACCATGTCAAACAAATTTAGAAGATGTATAGTACATAATCAACATAGGTATGTTGTTTTACTTTAATTTGAAAAACGTGAACATCTTGAAATAGAATGTCATGAAGGAAATGAGACAGAAAAACTAATTTAAAAAAAAAGACAATTATGAAGAAGAATTGATCATTGATTTAGATGAACTAAGAAAAGAATGAGAAGAAAACAAGTCACTCAAGAAAGAATTGATGAAAAAAAAGGAAAGAGCTCACATTTTTGAAGAATCCCAACATGTCATCAAGAACTTAATAAATCAGCTAGAAGAAGCCAAAAAGATCGAAGAAAATATTAAAGGTAAAAAGAAGTATTTGGAAGCCAACATAGAAGCATAGAAGGAAGAAGAAGACATGAGAGAAAAGATATTGACAGATCATCTTAAGGAAAGAATTAACGATCTAAACCAGTTTGAGGCATAGTTTGGTCAAGAAGAGAAAGGACTTGAAGAAGAAATAATCACATTAAAAATCTGGCTTGAAGAATTGAAAAGAACAAAAGAAGTCATGAAGTCTCAGATAACGAAGAAAGAAGAGAGTTTGGGAAGATTGAAGAAGTTGACACATTGAGAATTAAAATCATCAAGATCAACAAGAATGTTGAAGAGACATAAACATCCACATCAATTATAGAGGATGAAGAGAAGAACTCTAGGTTGCTAGAAAAGAAGAATGAAGAAAATAGAAAGAGTTATGCAGAAGTACTCAAAGGAAGGAATCATGGTCAACCAAAATCTAAGAAAACTATTAAAGATACATCTTCAAGAACACCATCCATGTTCAATCCACAAAGAAGCTTCAATCATGATCATGACCAGTCAAGGCAGAAATTCAGAAGGACTACACCACAAAGAAGATCATTCACTCCAAGGTATAAAAATTTATTTTATAGTCATTGTTTCTATTGTACTAATTTTGGACATAAGGTTGCAGATTGCAGGGATTATAAAAATGTTCAAGAAAGAAATTCCTATGTGGCCCCACGTATCATTGAATGTTACAAATTTCATAACTATGGATACATAGCTAGTGATTGTAGAAGCATGATCGATACTTCCATGAAATAGAACATCAATATCAGATATAACAAAGTATGGATAAGAAAACATGAAGAACATGTGAACAAAGACCAGGTCCCAGCGATCACAAGATTGGCAATAAAACGAGATGAAGAAAATTCTACAGAGAAAAAGAAATATGTCAGATATAGAAAGGTTTGGAAAATAATTGAAAGAAAAGAAGGACAGGTAAATACGAGACAGGTTCAAGAGATTGGACTTTCAGGCATTGTAGTGAAAGATGAATCCACAAACATAAAGAAAGAAGTCAGAGCTTAGAGAGATGATTAATCTACCAATGAAGATGATGATGAATACACATCAGAGCAGGAATTGTTTTGAGCTATCCGAGTTAGAGACTCCTAGGTAACATGAATATTAGAAAGGGGGAGTCTATGGGATAGCTATGACAGACCAAATAACCATCCTTCGAGCATCTTACAGAGTTTGAGAAGACAAATCCAGAGAATTCAGTTAGAATAAATACAGTTTGATAGTTGTAGTAGTGAAGACTTCATGATAGTATAGTAATAAATGGGTCAACATTATGGAAAATTGTGCAGTAGAGTCTTGGACAGTATGGACAGAGATGGATTTGTAAGAACACTTATCAGGTTTGGACAAATATATGATAGTGTACAAGAGCATGGATTCATATATTGATTCAGAGAGTGGTTCGGAGACAAAGGAATGATGCAAGAGCATCGCTCCAGCCAGCCCACTCAGTGCATTCAAAGTGCGCATTCAAGGAAGAGAGGCGCCAGTCCTCTCACATTTTGAATTTGATTTCAATGTAATTAGTGTATGTAAGGTTGTGGAGCCATAGAGTTGTGCCTTTAAGAAGGTTGTAGTTAAAGAATGCCTTTAATGGTTGTAAGGCTAGGATCTAGATGCGATTCGGACTAGACATCCCATTCAATGTGATTCAATGTAATTGGATAGAGTAGGTGAGATGGAGGGAAGAGATCGAAGAGCCCTCTCATGTAAAAGATATTAGATCTTATTTTGAGGAGGTGATTAGTGATTAAGTAGCGTAGAGATAGAGGTAGGAGAGCTCTGCATGGATAGAGAGGAGAGAAGGAGCGAGACTCTATCAAAGTCTGAGCTTAAGAACACATTGTAAATAGAGGCATTTCATATTAATATAAACATCAGTTTTTCCTGCATATTATTCTGTGATTGCATGAATGTATTTATTTGTGTTCATTATATGTTGTAGATGTGTTTTAGTATGCATTTACAGGGACAGATAGGTTATGCTATCTGTTGGGTTCTTTGATTTTAGGTTTGGGGTTCTTTGAGGCTTCATGCCAAGAGGGCATGACATAATGTTGTGGGTTCTGAGAGAGGGTGCATATAGTGCACTTCTTAAATATGAGGAATTTGGACAAGGACATGCCAGGAGGGTGCACCAGCTGAAGTCATAGACTTAAGGAGGAAACCTCATGGTTGTTGAATACCTTGGAGGTAAAACTATGCAGAGGAAAGCACAGAAGAAGGCAGAATCTCTAAGGAGTTCTGCAGAGCTCTGCCAGGAGGGCATGGAGCAAGTGCATAGAGTGAACAGAAGGAATATGTTGCAATTTTAGACAGAAGATAGAATTACTGAGGGGTTCTACAGAAGATCTGCCAAGAGGGCATTGAGCACACACACAGGGTGCATCGAGGAAGGAGAATTCTGCTCAGTTTTAGAAAGGAGGTAGAACCACTGAGGGTTCTATAGAGCTCTGGTAGGAGGGAATTGAGCATGTGCAAGAGTGCATAGAGTGAGTTCTTTTGAGTTCAAATAAGAAGAAGCATCCAAGGAAGAGGACCTTCATAGGGTTCTTGAATACCCTGCAGACTCAGCAACGAGTTGCTTGAGCAAGAGGTTGCCAAGAGAGCATCAGATTCCTCATCTGAGGGAGAGAAAAGGGGTTGAGTCCCTTAGAGGTTCGAGGGTTCAACATTTCCAAGCTCAAGATAGATATCACCTTTGTGTGTAGAAACTCTACAAGGAGTGCAGAAGTTGAGAAACCTTTCACGGTTTCAGAGAAGACCAAGCTCGGGAGGAGCAGTGCCTTGGTGCAAAGAGTCATAGCTGTAAGGAGTTTAGAGGTTGAGGAAACCTCTAAGGTTTCTAAGAAGAGAAGCTCAGGAGGGGCAGTGCCTTTGAGCACAGAGAAGTGGTCGAGAAGACCAAAAGGCCAAGAGGACTCTTTGGAAGGTAAGAGTTTGATAAAGCTTAGGAGGGACAACATCCTTCAAATACAGACGAGAGCCAAGGAGTCAGGCTTCGTAGAGCTGAGAAAAGGCTGAGGCCTTTGATACTTGGGAAATATTCCAAATTGGGAAGAAGCAGAAGCTCATAAGGGAGGAGCTACAACTACCATTGGATCAGGTAGAGGATGAAATCTGGACATTTGAACTTTCATGTCCAGGCGTCGGTAGGAAAGCACAGCATAAGAGGAATAGATCTGGGCCACTAGATCTCACATGGATAACCGATAGCCATTGGATCTATGGAGAGTTTCACGAGATCTAACTCTTGTATGTGAAGAGGAGAAGGCCCATCAAAGTCCTGAGACAGTGAAATCCCGAAAGAATCGGGAGCGTCCATCTCAAGGGACGCGTGGCAGTGATCAAGGAAGCTACCAAAAAGTTAGACATTGAAAGTTTGAAGGACCAGTGATCAATTCATTGGGGTCGCAAGTCCTAAAATACCGAGAGTATCAGGACCTCCCGATAGGAGGACACGTGGTGGTGATCAAGACATCGAGAAAATTCCCGAAAGGATTATTTTGGTACTTCAGGTACCGGAAGCTCGAAGGAGTAAGGGGTTGCAATGGGGATCGTGAAGTCCCGAAAGGTGAAACCCTGAAGCTTTGAAGGGACGCAAAAGGAAGCTAACATTTCTGCATATCAGGATTTGGGATATCGGAAGTCCTGGAGACAAGGAATCTGGGCTCTTGGAGATGAAAACCCCAAAGTTGCGAAACACGAAAAAACGAGGAGTGGGGCTACAGTCACATCTGGTATCGGGATATCGGGATTCAACATTTTGGGGATCCCATAGACAGGAAGCGGGATACTTGACATTGGGATTTCCGAAGTCTTGAAATGCGACGAGCCAAGGAAACACATCCTTTTGAGAGGAGAAAGTCGAGCCAGGAATTTTGTCATTTCGGGGATTGTCACTTTGATCATCCCGAGGACTAAGAGTCGGGGACCTTGGTATTGAAAACCCCGAAGAAGACTGTGGTCATAGGAAAAAGAGGTCACATGGACCAAATATTGGCTAGGGGATAATCGTCGTGGTAAAGCCATTTTGGCATTTCGGTAATTCAGAGATCAGAGGATCGAGGAGGCAGAGGCTCTCGACAGCAGGACTCAGAGAGTCCCAAAATCCAAAATTCCTTTTTTCGGGACAGGGTCGTGGTCGTGTTTGGTGGCTGCGTGGAGATGAAATCTCACGCATTGGTGCAATTGTGAGGTGCAGGTGGAGTTTTTGTATAAGGACCTGTGTATCGGGTTCATGAGGCCTCAAGGAAGGTGAAGGAACTAGTTCGATTCTGCGGATCTAAAGGGTATAATGATCCTAAGCTTAGGAGGTCGTACAGAACCTACTGAGGTAGGGGGTGCTGCATCACAAGTGGTATCAGAGCCACTTTCTATTTGTATACTATAGATAGAAGGAGGCAGAGTAGAGAAGGTAAAGAGAGTACTCTGGTACACATCAGTTTGATATCAGAGGCAGCTTGCAGAGGCAGGTAGAGGAAGGCATGGTATTGGAATTCTGTGGTGATTTTTTGTAGGTAGGTAGCAGTCAGAAAGAAGTCAGAGGACTATAAGAGAAAGCTGGAAGCACTCAGGGTTGCAGAGTAATAGCAACAGGTTTTCCAGGAGGGCAGACAAAAATAGGAAGATGTCTATTGAAGGCCATGCACACGGTGGGAAGAAGATCCATCAGCAGCAGGAGAACGCTGCAAGAGATAAAGAGCTCACCAAGATCAGAGCAAGGATGGAGGAACTTTCATTGCAGGTGCAGCAAGATGCAAATTCAAGATGGGTATATGAATGGCCCATGAAGAGGAAAGAAAAATGGTCAGTCTGGGAATTGGTGGCCAAAAGAAAGCGGAGACTGATAAGAGGATGGCTAAGGCATGTTGAAAGCCTCAGAAATAATGAAGAGGAGATGGTTCGGGTATGTGAACTAGAGACTGGGAGGAATCTCAGTGATGTTGAGGATGAACTGAGATCACTGGAAGATCTAAGAGACTACCATGTGTGCAGAGACTGCCAAGAGGGTAGAACAGAAATTTCCAATTGCCAGGAGGGCAATGAGATGAGATCGTTGTGGGATCTCATAGACTGTCATGAGGACAGCAGGGAAATTTCATGTTGCCAAGAGGTCAATGAGATGAGATCATTGCGGGATCTCATAGACTGTCAGGAGGACAGCGAGGGGAATTCATATTTCCAGCAGGGCAATGGAAAGAGATCAGTAGAAGACCTTAGGGACTACTAGGTGAGTAGTGAGGGAAATACATATTTCCAGATGGGTAATGAGATGGGATCCGAGGATCTCATAGACTACCAAGAGGGTAGCAGAGAGTTCCCAATTTTCTAGGTGGGCATGGGAACAGAACTGAGACTGTCTGAAGGTCTCATTAACTCAGGGATGAGTTTGGATCAGCCAGAGGAGATAACAGAGGAAGATCAGAATAACATTCTGATGATTGGAGGAATTTGGGTATTCCTGCCCCTCAGCCCAGTTAAGGTGAGAGCTTATGTTGCAGAAGCAGCAAAAAGATAGCCAGCAAAGACTGTCAATGAAGAGGAAGAGTTGGAGCAGATATCAGAGGCTGCCCAAGCAGAAGGAGATGAGCATTCTAAGGAATGGTTCAACATTTTCAGCCAGGAAGCTAAAAAGACTATAGCATTGAAGCTTGCAGAGGCAAAAGAAGATGAGGAGGTAGACAACATAGATTTTGTTGATCTGTACCAAGAATTTGAAGCCCTGCAGAGAAGGGTGAAGGTGAGGAGCTTGCACATCCAACAAGTCAAGTTGGAGGGAGATGAAGGAGGATTCTAGTCTGAGTAGAAGCTGGAGAGAGATGGAGATACACTGGCAGGAGAAATGGAAGAAGAAGAACTGCCACAGGGAGAAGCTGAACAACAGTTCAGTGATAGAACTGCAAGAGAAGAATCTGTAGTAGGGTGGAAAATCAAGGCCACAAGAGGTGGAGGAGATGGCATGGGGGATCTGATGATATACCCATTTGCACAGAAGAATTGTAGCCAAGCAGACTGCATGAATAGAGCCAGACACTGGAGCAGCTGGACAAGGAGATAGAACAACTCAGAAGGCTGATGCTCAGATCAACAGATATTTATAGCAAGGAGAAGATGACAAGAAGGGAGACAATAGCAGCAACAGAGAAGCGGAAGCAACATCAGCAGCAGAGAGATGGAGCAGGTGAACAACTACAGAGAACTATTTGGGATCCAGGAGGATTTCAACAGTGGTGTTGGGGAGCTCATGAATTTTTCGTAGAATAGGAGTATGATGTAGAAGCATCGCTCCAGCTATCCATCCCACTCAGTGCATTCAAAGTGCACATTCAAGGAAGAGAGGCACCAATCCTCTCACATTTTGAATTTGATTTCAATGTAATTAGTGTATGTAAGGCCGTGGATCCATAGAGCTATGCCTTTGAGTAGGCTATAGCTAAAGAAGGCCTTTAATGGTTGTAAGGCTAGGATCTAGATCCAATTCCGACTAGACAACCCATTCAATCTGATTCAATGTAATTGAATAGAGTAGATGAGATGGAGGGAAGAGCTCGAAGAGCCCTCTCATGTGAAAGATCTTAAATCTTATTTTGAGGAGGTGATTAGCGAGTAAGTAGTGTAGAGATAGAGGTAGGAGAGCTCTGCATGGATAGAGAGGAGAGAAGGAGAGAGACTCTATCAAAGTCTAAGCTCAAGAACACATTGTAAAAAGAGGAATTTCATATTAATATAAACAACAGTTTTTCCTGCATATTATTCTGTGGTTGCATGAATGTCTTTATGTGTGTTCATTATATGTTGTAGATGTGTGTTAGTATGCATTTTTAGGGACAGATAGGTTCTGCTATCTGTTGGTTTCTTTGATTTTAGGTTTGGGGTTCTTTGAGGCTTCATGCCAAGAGGGCGTGACAAAACATTGCAAGTTCTGAGAGCCGGTGCATAGAGTGCACTTCTTAATTTTGAGGAATTTGGACAAGAACATGCCAGGAGCGCACACCAACTAAAGTCACAGACTCAAGGAGGAAACCTCAAGGTTGTTGAATACCTTGGAGGTAGGATTGTGCAAAGGAAAGCACAGAAGAAGGCAGAATCTCTAAGGATTTTTGTAGATCTCTGCCAAGAGGGCATGGAGAAAGTGCACAGAGTGCACAGAGGGACTCTGTTACGAGTTCAGACAGAAGATAGAACTACTGAGGGGTTCTTCAAAAGATCTTCCAAGAGGGCATTGAGGACACGCACAGGGTGCATCGAGGAAGGAGAATTTTGCTCGATTTCAGAAAGGAGGTAGAACCACTAAGGGTTCTATAGAGCTCTGCCAGGAGTGCATTGATCAGGTGCAAGAGTGCACAGAGTGAGCTCTTTCAAGTTCAAAATAGAAGAAGCATCCAAGGAAGAGGACCTTCATAGGGTTTTTTAATACCCTACAAACTCATCAAGGAGTTGCTTGAGCAAGAGGCTGACAAGAGAGCATCAGATTCCCCATCCGAGGGAGAGAAAAGGGGTTGAGTCCCTTAGAGTTTTGAGGGTTCAACATCACCAAGCTCAGGACAGATATCACCTTTGTGTGTAGAGACTCTACAAGGAGTGCAGAAGTCAGGAAACCTTTCATGGTTTAAGAGAATACCAAACTCAGGAGGAGCAGTGCCTTGGCGCAAAGAGTCATAGCTGAAAGGAGTGCGGAGGTTGAGGAAACCTATAAGGTTTCAAAGAAGAGAAGCTCAGGAGGAGCAGTGATTTTTAGCATAGAGAAGTGGTCAAGAAGAGAAGAAGGCCAAGAGGACCCTTTGGAAGGTAAGAGTTTGAAAAATCTTAGGAGGGACAACATCCTTCAAATACAGACAAGAGCCGAGGAGTCAGGCTTTGCAGAGCTGAGCAAAGGTGGATGCCTTTGATACTTGGTAAATCTTCCAACTCGGGAAGTAGCAAAAGATCAGAAGGGAGGAGCTACAGCTGTCATCGGATCAGGTAGAGGATGAAATCTGGACCATTGAACTTCCACGTCCAGGTGCAGGCAAAAAAGTGTAGCACAGGAGGAAGAGATCTGGGCTGCTAGATCTCATGTGGATAATCGATAGCCGTCAGATCTATGGAGAGTTGCATGAGATTTAACTCTCATATGCACAGAGGAGAATGCCCATCAAAGTCCCGAGATAGTGAAATTAAAAAAGAATCAGGAGTGTCCATCTCAAGGGACACGTGGCAGTGATCGAGGAAGCTACCAGAAAGTCAGACACCAGAAGTTCGAAGGACTAGTGATCAGTGCATTGGGGTCGCAAGTCCCAAAACACCGAGTATCAGGACCGTCCAATAGGAGGACACGTGGCGGCGATCAAGACATTGAGAAAATTCTTGAAAGGATTATTTCAGTACTTCAGGTATCGAAAGCTTGAAGGAGCAAGGGGTTGCAACGGGGATCGCAAAGTCCCAAAGCATGAAACCCCAAAGCGTTGAAGGGACGTGGAAGGAAGCTGACATTTCAACATATCAGGATTCGGGATATCGAAATGTTAGAAAAACAGGACCGCGGAGAAATAAAACAAAACAAATGCAGAAACAAAAACACAGAAGACACACAATACAAGAGAGACATAGATTTACGTGCTTCACCCAGTGTGGGCTACGTTCACCAGAGAAATTGCCAGGTCCTTCCTTTATTATTATCCAGCAAAATGAAGGGATAAAACCTACAACAAAACCCACTGTAACTTCCTCTTCTTTCTCTCACAGTCTCCTGTCTCATAATACAATATTCACCCTCGTACATAGCCGCAATACATTTCCCTCATAAAAGAGGGTTGCCTTCTAGGGCAAAAAACCCTAACATAATCTCTACCGTTAGATCTGCGACCTTATAATGAACGGTCCAGATTTACAATTACATTATACTTTTATAAGGCAATTTTTGCTTCGGGGGCTTCGGCCCCGAACCCCCGTTGGGGGCCCGCTTGCCCCCAGACCCCCCAGCCGGGGGGATGGACCCCCCGGACCCCGCAGAGGGGGTTACCCCCCTCTGCACTCCTCCACGTGGAAGAGTGTACATACTTCTGGGGTGTAAATACTTCATGGGGTATAAACATGGCTGAAAGCAAGGACCTCTGAATCAGGAAGATAATCAGGCTCCACAACCAACACGAAAGTCCTAGAGACAAGGAATTCGAGCTCATGGAGATGAAAACCCTAAAGTTACGAAAGGCGACATAGCGAGGAGTGGGGTTGCGGTGACACCTGGTATCGAGATATCAAGATTCAGCATTTAGGGGATCCCGTATTCAGGAAGCGGGATACTTGACATCGGGACTTCCGAAGTCACGAAACATGATGAGCTGGGGAAAATCCTTTTGAGAGGAGAAATTCGAGCCAAGGATTTTGACATTTCAGGGATTGACACTTTGACTGTCCCGAGGACTAAGAGCCAGGGACCCTGGTATTGAAAACCCTGAAGAAGGCTGCGGTCACGGGAAAAAGTGGTCACATGGACCAAATATTGGCCAGGGGCTAATCGTCGTGGTAAATCCATTTCGGTGTTTCGGTAATTCAGATATCGGAGGATTGAGGAGGTAGAGGCTCTCAACAGTAGGACTCAGAGAGCCCCGAAATCTGAAATTCCCTTTTTCGAGAAAGGGTTGTGGTCGTGTTTGGTGGCCATGTGGAGATGAAATCTTGTGCATTAGTGCAATTGCGAGGTGCAGGTGGAGTTTTCGTATAAGGACCTATGGATCAGGTTTGTGAGGACTCAAGGAAGGTGAAGGAACTAGTTCAGTTCTATGGATCTGAAGGGTAGAACGATCCTAAGACCGTGTAACAATTGATGAAACAGGTGGACGATAATCAAAGGAAGAAGAAAATGAATCAGTGGAACAAATTTATGAAGAAGAAGCAAAAGATGAAGAAGAAGTAGAAGAGGAAGATGAAGAATATAAGACAAAAGTAGAAGATCAAGTTCAACAATTTCCTCCAAAGACACCTAGCAAACGAGTACAAAAAAATAATCCCTCAGATCATATTATCAGAAACAAGGATGCAGGATTCGAGACTAGAAGAAGAATCCATTCACCAGAACAAATGCACCTAGCACTCTTATATACGATTGAACCAAACATTTTTGAAGAGGCCAACAAGGATGAATTATGGAATAAGGCCATGGATGAAGAATTGGATCAAATAGAGAAGAATGACACTTTGGAATTGGTTCTAAGACTAAAGAATAAGAATGTGATTGGCACAAAGTTGGTTTTCATAAATAAATTGAATGAACATGGATAGGTTACAAGGAACAAAGCTATATTGGTATGTAAAGGATACACACAGTTTGAAGGAATCGACTTTGAAGAGACATTTTCCCTAGTTGCTCCAAGAATATTAAAGTGTTTCATATGGACATGAAATCAACTTTTATAAATGGGTAACTTGAAGAAGAAGTATACATCGAACAACCTGAAGGATTTTAGTTGTCAGAGAACACAGATTATGTGTGTAAATTGAAGAAGGCCTTGTATGGTTTAAAACAAGCTTCTAGAGCATGGTTCTCTAGGCTGGATAAATATCTACAGTAGGTAGGTTTCAAAAATGGAAGTACAAACATCAACCTCTACATCAATGTAACTCAATATAATACTTTATTAATTGAAGTTTATGTTGATGGTATTATTTTTGGAAGTAATGATGACAGGTTAAGCCAACAATTTGCATAGGATATGCATAATGAATTTGAAATGTCATTATTCGGAGAACTATCCTTCTTTTTGGGTCTTCGTATATGTCAAAGAAACCAAGGAAGTTTTATTTCTCAAAATAATTATATTAGATAAATGCTAAATAACTTTAGAATGAAATATTGCAAACCGGTTACCACTCCTATGAAAACCAATTTCATGTTGAAAAAAGATGATGATTCAAAGTCTACAGACCAGAGGAAATATATCACATACCCA
The DNA here is from genome assembly GCA_032191745.1 of Picea mariana. Lineage (NCBI taxonomy): Eukaryota > Viridiplantae > Streptophyta > Pinopsida > Pinales > Pinaceae > Picea > Picea mariana. The sequence continues at coordinate 703,935 of JASDQU010099770.1, read as the reverse complement.
CTACCTCAATCAAATTTTTCATTGGTTTATGCTGATACAAAGCCCCCAAATTACCTACAGAGGCCTAGCGCAAGCTAGCTCTTTCTCTCTCTTCATTCCCATGTGATCATGGGTCATGATCATAGTTCAAATAAACGCAGTGCCTCTTTGTATTTCGCACCTCGGCGCTATAGTGATGTCGAATCATTCGACTTTGCAACCGCCGAACCTCGATAGGGATAGCGAGTGACCAATAGGGACAAATCCCAATAGGGCTAGAGAACAACCAATGTGAACAGGCCCCATCGCTCGGTTAAGTGGGGTACAGGTGGGAGAGGGGGAATGCGACACGGTAGTCAACTAGACAGGAGGGGGCCCTATTTCACATGCCACACTATTCCGGACACACCCCCCCCATTAAAGGTAGAATGGCAAGGGGGGTTCAGAATTCACCTGAGCACCGTTGATCAAGGTGAGTAAATCTCAATCGTTCGAGAGTTGCTCGTCCGATTCCAGACCCCCCCCCCCCCCC
>JASDQU010099770.1:611763-703371 GCA_032191745.1 Picea mariana | reverse complement strand
TGCTCGTTGCTTATCTTAATGCACATTCACGCCCCAGCTTAAAGCCAACACCTCTTCCTCACATCGCATGGTCATTACAGACGATGAGATTCCTCGAAGGAATCTCATCCGTTCATCGGGACTTAGCCACATACTAACGCCTTGTCATTATGGGTTGGGATTTATCGAGGTGAGAGCCCGAGTTCTTGTCAACGAAACTCCCGAATCCTTGATCCTCGATTTCTCAAATTGGGTAATCTCATGACATGTGGACTTCGTCAATCGGACGACTCATATCTATCTTGGGGTTTTCACCATGGAAAATCCCAAACTCTCGTCATCAGGATTCCCGATTCCGCGATTCTCGATTCCCTGAAATGGGTAATCTCATGACATGTGGCCTCCGTCAATCGAATAGCTCAGATATGTTCTGGGGATTTCACCCCTATCCACTGGGGTTTAACCCTGAGGTATCTCCTGATAGATCCAACAACTATCAAGTTTTTCAGCCAAGATCTGACGACTCAGACAGGTTCCTAACTTGTGCATTTTCCCACGAATTCCTAGACATCGAAAAATCAACGGTCCAGATGTCCTTCTGAACCTTGGGGATCTATGATACCGACTTCTTCACTACCCACGAAGACACAGAAAACAAAGGGGTAAGTATTTTAACTCCTTACTTACTCCTACCAATCTAACAGTCATGTGTGACCATAGGTTTCTCGACGGAATCTCGTCCGTCGATCAACACCTATTTATGGTTAAGGTACTTAACCTTTTAGCTTCTTCCTCTGATCTGATGGTCGTGAGTGACCACCGATATCCCAACGGGATCTCATCTGTCGATTTGATACTTCATCCTTATGCTGTCATCTCGGGTTTTCAAGAGGATCGTTCCTCCTCGTGCAAGGTTACTAAGGTCTTACGCCTTCACGTTCTCCTTCCTAGTTCTTGATGGGTTTTTCAAGGAGGGTATCTGTATGAGGAGGTTTCTACCTAGGGTACTATCTGAGGTAGATAAGGGTACCTTTCTCCCATGAATCAGACATATAGTCTGAATTAGATTAGTATACATATAAATAGTGATTTATGAAGACATAAGTCTTATGTAGTCTTTCCATTATAAACATGCATCTACCAGTATTGATCAAAATGCCATACAGACATTATTATAATGAAATCATTCACAGTTCACAGCTTATGAGCATAATTATCAGAATAAATATATTTTGAGATGCCAAAGGAAAAAACACTTATCATAAAGTAACACCATAGGTTATGCAACTACTAAAAGGGGTGCTCGTTTCCACCCAACCGTAGTCTCAGTGACTCCCAGCAGATTTACCACTAGCCACCCCCGAGCTGAGACCACGATGCTGTGAGACTGCGTCTCTGTCTTCCAGTGACCAAGAGTGAAGGTTACTCTCCTTCCTCTCTGCTATCACTCACTCTGCATATTGCCAGAGTTCTCCCCTCATGTCTGCCCCCAATCGCTTCTCCCCCATGCCTTATCCTCTTGCGAGGTTGCCTATGGCACAATTTCCCTCGCACTGGTTAGTCATGATGGCTCTATGGATGGGTGGTTCACCTCCCCATCCCTCATTAATTCCTAAGGAGCCATCAGCCTGCCAGCCTGTGAGACATTTAATTCAGGGCTAGCGAGCCGCTTTTGGTTCTCCGGGCCAGTGAAGTCCAAATACGGTATTAATTCTTAGTGGAAGTTAACAACACCTTTCCAGGTGCCTTCCACCGCCATCATGGTCTCTTTTTCTGCACATCCCCTCTCAGCAATCCTGCAATATAAATTCATAATATAATTCACATTTATTGACCTTTTCCACAAGGTCCATTTACATCACCTATTCATATTTATGAGTTTGCCACAGTTATGGCCAGTCCAGTTATTTTTACAAACTAGGGGAAACAGGGTGTTACAATTCCCTCCCCCTTAAAAGAACATCATCCTTGATGTTCTTATCTTTTAACATGAATTGCATGTACAGAAGTAAACAAAATCGGATATGCCTGTCTCATGGCATCCTCCATTTCCCATGTAGTCTCATCTGGGCCAAAATGTCTCGACTGCACCTTTACCTGTGCAATGGTTCAGTTCCAGAGCGGGGTTTCCTTTCTATCCAATATGCATTGGGGTTCTGGTAGAAATTCTCCCTCCGGTTCCACCTGGATCACAGACTAGTCAATTATATGATTAGCATCATGTACATATTTCTTCAATAATGAAACGTGGAAAACATTATGTGCTTTTACTGTGGGAGGAAGTGCTAGCCAATAGGCTACAGGTTCCACTCTATATAGAACCTCAAAGGGTCCACAATACCGGGGTGCCAACTTGGCACAAGATCCCATTTTTAGGGAACTCCTTCTGGGCTTAATTTTGAGATATACATGGTCTCCCATTTTGAACTCCCTTGGAGTTCTCTTTTGATCAGCATAACTTTTCTGTCAGTTCTGAGTGACCTTCAGATTTTGTTTTATCTGAGTCACTTGCTGTTCCATTTCTTTCAACATGTCGGGTCCAAAAGAGATCCTATTTACACGATTACTCCAGCTGACTGGAGTATTACACGGCCTACCATAGAGGACCTCGAAGGGACTCATCTTTAAAGATGCTTGGTAGCCATTGTTGTAGGCGAATTCTACCAATGGAAGGTAGTCTTCCCATTTCTTGGGTTGATGCATTACATGCATCCTTAACATATCCTCTAATATCTGATTCACTCTTTTTGTCTGTCTGTCAGTTCGAGGGTGATAGGTGGTGCTAAATAACAATTTGGTCTCTAAACCAGCCATCAGTGATTTCCAAAAATTGGAAGTAAATTTTGTGTCTCTGTCAGACACTATCTCTTTTGGCATACTGTGTAGTCAGAATACCTCTTTCATGAATACCTGGGTGATGTCTATCGCTTTGTAGGTCGATTTGACAGGCATGAAATGAGAAGACTTGCTCAGTTTATCCACTACTACCATAATGGTGTCATTTTGTTTGGTTGAAGTTGGCAATCCAGTGATAAAATCCATGGAGATGGTTTCCCATTTCCATTCTAGGATGGGTAGAGGGTGTAACAGTCCTACAGGGTGTCAATGTTCTACTTTAACCTATTGGCACTCTATGCATTGTGCCAAATATTTGGCTATATCTTTCTTCAATCCAGGCCAGTAACATTGTTTCTATGTGGCAGTGATCATTTTCTCGTATCCTGGGTGACCAATGTATGGTCTTTTATGTAGTTCATCCAAAATAAACCTCTTCAAGTCATCACAATTTGGAATATATAGTTTATCTCTATAAGTGAGAAGACCTCCTTCGGTCATTTGGTAGCCTTCATATTTTACTCCAGAGGGTTCTTGTTGTAGGYACAGGGTCATGGTCTGAATGAAGGGATCTGTCTCTTGTGCATTTCTGAATCTATTCTTGATATCTGTCTCGCGGGTACTCACCACTGCCAGGTGAATTGTTTTCATGCTTCTGCTGAGGGCATTGACCACCCTATTTTTCTTCCCTTTAATGTGTTTGATTTCAAAATCAAATTCGCTAAGGAGGGCCATCCATCTAGCTTGTCTAGCATTGAGCTTTGGTTGGTCAAACAAATACCGTAATCCACAGTGATCTGTCATAAGTACAAATTTTCTTCCCAAGAGGTAATGCCTCCACATTTTTAAGGCATGCACTATGGCAGCCAGTTCTAGATCATGAGTCACATAGTTGACCTCATGTTCATTCAATTTTTGGGATTCATAGCAGATCACACTTCCTTTCTGCATAAAGACTCCTCCGAGCCCTTCTTTACAGGCATCTGTGCACACAAGGAAGTCAGCTTTTGGGTCAATGATTTTCAACATGGGTGCATGGGTCAGTAGATGTTTCAGGGTTTGTAATCTTTCTTCACATTTCTGTGTCCACAGGAATTTTGTCCCCTTCTTCTGGAGGGCAGTGATTGGACAACCAATCTTGGAGAATCCTTTTATAAATCTCCTATAGTATCCCGCTAATCCCATAAAGTATCTAATGTCTAAGACATCCTTTGGGGTAGGCCATTCCATGATAGACCTGATCTTGTCAGGATCTACCGCTACCCCTTCCTCAGACAGAACATGTCCCAAGTAATGTATTTTCTTTTGAAAGAAGTCACATTTGCTAAATTTAGCATAGAGCTGATGCTCTCTTAGAACTTGCAGCACAAGTCTAAGATGCTCTTCATGTTCTTCTCTATTCTTAGAGTAGATTAATATGTCATCAATGAAAACTAGTACAAATTTATCTAAAAATGTACTGAGTACATTGTTCATTAATCAAATGAAAGTGGCAGGGGCATTGGTTAACCCAAATGGCACTACCACAAACTCATAGTGACCATACCATGTTCGGAAAGTGGTTTTATGGATGTCTTCACCCTTGATTCAGACTTGATGGTATCCCGACCTCAAGTCAATCTTTGAGAAAATAGATGCACCTCCCAACTGATCGAATAGATCATCGATCCTGGGCAAGGGGTACTTGTTCTTTATGGTTACTTTATTGAGTTGTCTATAATCTATACATAGTCTAAAGGTGCCATCCTTCTTTTTCAAAAACAGGAATGGTGCTCCCCATGGGGACACGTTGGGTTGAATATAACCCTTGTCCATAATTTCTTTCAATTGCAGTTTGAGTTCAACTAACTCAGGTGTGCTCATCCGGCAGGGTGTCTTAGACACCGACACCGCTCCTGGTGCGAGCTCTATCGAGAAGTCAATGTCTCTTCTCGGTGGTAGACCCGGTACCTCTTCTGGAAACACATCTTGGTATTCTCTTAGGATAGGGTGATCCTCAGGGCTTGGTTTATCACCTTCGATTGTTTTCAACACCTGTATTACATATAGGGGACACCCTTTTTGGCAATACTTTCTCATTTGTAGGGCCGATATTTGCCTCACCGAGACAGGTTTTCGGATCCCTTGAAGGGTTATCCTTTTCCCTTCTTTACTTACACACTCCAAGGTTTTATGGTAATAGTCCATTATAGCTTTATGGGCGGCCAGCCAATCCATACCAATCAACAGATCGTATGATCCCAGGGGTAATATGTTAAGGGTTTCTTGGGTGGGGAATTCACCCAACATTAATTGGCAGACTGGTATGATTTCTACTACCTTTCTTTTGGTGCCAGTGGCTAACTGTACCAACCATGGTTTGGATTGTTTCTGTGGCTGTAGTTTAAACTTATCAACATCTCTAGGGGCTATATAACTCAAATTTGAACCAGGGTCAATCAAAAAAGACACTAGATGGTTAAAAATCATACCTTCTATTTCCACCATTGAAGCTTGATGGTCATCTTGGTTATGATCCAATGCTGCATAAATATGAGACATACTTCCTGCCACATCATTGACTGTGGTAGATTCCTGAATGTTATAAAATTTTTGACTGTTCTATTGTCAGTGTGGACAGTCTCTCAGGAGATGCTCTTCTCTGCAACCCCATCATTTCAAAGGTTCTCTCTTTGGGTTATTAGCCTTTACTGGTATAAGTCCAGAGGTTTTATTTCCATTCGATGAGGGAAAGTTCTGTTGGAGTACACTCTTGGCTGGAAAGTTCATTCTGGGGTTCTTCTTGTAGTCCTTAAATCCTGAGGATTTGATCCCCTTTTTCTGAAATCTCAAACCACTCTTCTGTTTCCAGTCTCCACGAGACTCTGCCCGATGTCCATATTGTTCATGACAATATGTTGCCTTTCGAATAGTGTCTTCTAAGGTATTTGGCTCATCGAATTTGATTCGGTTCCGGTATTCCTTGGGTAGCCCACTGATGAAGCATTGCACCTTCGCCTTCTCTGCTTTGATGTAGGGTACATATCTCAATAAGTCAAGGAATTTGTTGACATATTCCTCTATAGTGAGTTGCCATAGTTTGAGTTCATAAAACCCTTTAGCCTTCTCGTCAAAATATTTTTATGACAAATACTTCTTTCGGAAGTACTTCTCAAACTATTTATAGGACAAATCCTCCTCGCGGACCCCTTTCACACTCTTAAGATCTTCCCACTAGATGGAAGATTTTTCATTCAGATTGAAAGTGGCCACTCGGGCCTTCAAATTCTCTGAAAGGTCATAGACTCTAAAATATTTCTTCATCCAAGTAACCAGGCCTCGACTTCCTCTCCCTTCTTTATCTCACCGTCGAAGGAGGGAGGTTTGGCCTTTCTAAGTTCCTCAAATTTATGCCCCTTGGAAGTCTTTTGCTTCTTCTATTTTCTTCGAGAATAGGAACTGGTCCTGTTGCTAGAAGAGCCTTATGAATCGCCAGCTTCCTTCTCAGAGGAATCGTCTGGCACTGGTCCTTTACCTCTGGGGTGGACGTTCCTTGAGGTGCTCCTTTCAGTATGGCCACTGATACGACCATGTTTCTGCATCTCGGGTTCATTCTGCATTTGTCGATGTAGGTCGGATAAGCTCTGCAGTAAAACTGCATTAATTTCAGTTTGTTTTTCTTGTTCTTTCATCATCCTTTCATTGTTGGCCTTGCAGCTTTGCAATTCAACCATGAGACTCCTCACAGTCTCGGCTAGATCTGGAGGGGTTTCTATTTCCCTTCTTTCATTAGACTCTTTGTCTCTATTATGGGAGCCTTCTCCCATCTCTTGGTGAGTCACCATTCTCTGCGTTTGTAAATTCCCACGGCTGATCGTCCACTTGGGTAAAAAGACAAAAGTTGATTATTAGTCAAGAGTTAAATACATTTTATAACCTGTGCATAAGTTTATAACTCTTTCACATGTATACACAGTCGGGTTCTCGTTTCCAAGTTTTAACCCTGGACAAGAGAATTAAGTTAGGGGGGTTACTCCTCATAGGAGTGCTTCGAAAGGAGCTTATGCGCAACTCGTTCATGAGCCCAATCAGGCCGAGTGTTGTAACCATGCTCTGATACCACTTTGTCACATACCCACTACCTCAATCAAATTTTTTGTTGATTTCTGCTGATATAGAGCCCCTGAATTACCTACGGAGGCCTAGCACAAGATATCTCTTTCTCTCTCTTCGTTCCCATGTGATCACAGGTCATGATCACAGTTCAAATAAATGCAGTGCCTCTTTGTATTTCGTTCCTCAGTGCTATAGTGATGTCGAATTGTTCGGCTTTGCAACTGTTGAACCTCGACAGGGCTAGCGAGCGGCCAATAGGGACAAATCCAAACAGGGCTGGAGAACAGCCAATGTGAACAGGCCCCGTCGCCCGGTTAAGTGGGGTACAGGTGGCAGAGGGGGAATGTGACACGGTAGTCAACAGGACATGAGGGGGCCCTATTTCACACGCCACACTATTCCGAACCCCCCCTATTAAAGGAAGAATGGCAAGGGGGGTCTGGAATTCACCTAAGCACCGTTGATCAAGGTGAGTAAATCTCAACCGTTCAAGATTTGCTCGTCTGATTATAGACCCCCCCCCAGCGCTAAAGGTAGAATGACAAGGGGGCTCTGGAATGAAACCTCCGCCGTAGATCTCGGCGGGTGGACTCTGGCCGTCCAGATATGCTCGTTTCTTATCTTAATGCACATTCATGCCCCAACTTAAAGCTGGCATCTCTTCCTCACATCGGACAGTCATTACAGACCGTGAGATTCCCTGAAGGAATCTCGTCCGTTCATTGGGACTTAACCACATACTAACGCCTTGGCATTATGGGTCAAGATTTATCGAGGCGAGAGCTCGAGTTCTTGTCAACGAAACTCCCAAATCCCTGATCCTGAATTTCCCGAATTGGGTAATCTCATGACACGTGGAATCTGTCAATCGGATGATTCAGATCTATCCCGGGGTTTTCACCATGGAAAATACCGAACTCTCATCATCAGGATTCCCGATTCTGCGATTCACAATTCCCCGAAACGGGTAATCTCATGACACGTGGCCTCCGTCAATCGGATGAATCAGATCTGTTATGAGGCTTTCGCCCCTATCCACTGGGGTTTAACCCTCAGGTATCTCTTGACAGATCCAACGGCTGTCAGGTTTTTCAGCCAAGATCTAACGGCTCAGACGGGTTCCTAACTTGTGCATTTTCCCACAACTTCCTAGATGTGGAAAAATCAACGGTCCAGATGTCCTCCTAAACCTTGGGGATCTATGATCCCAATTTCTTCGCTGCCCAGGAAGACACAGAAAACAAAGGGGTAAGGCTTTTAACTCCTTACTTACTCCTACCAATCTAACGGCCATGCATGACCACAGGTTTCCCGACAAAATCCCGTCCGTCGATCAACACCTATTTATAGTTAAGGTAATTAACCTTTCATCTTCTTCCTTTGATCTGACGATCGTGAGTGACCACCGATCTCCCGACGGGATCTCGTCCGTCGATTTGATACTTCATCCTTATGTTGTCATCTCAGGTTTTCAATAGGATCGTTCCTTCTCGTGCAGGGTTACTAAGGTCTTACGCCTTCACGTTCTCCTTCCTGGTTCTTGATGGGTTTTTCAAGGAGGGTATATCTATGGGGAGGTTTCTACCCAGGGTACTATATGAGGTAGATAAGGGTACCTTTCTCCCATGAATCAGACATACAGTCTGAATTAGATCAGTATACATATAAATATTGATTAATGAAGACATAAGTCGTATGTAGTCTTTCCATTATAAACATGCATCTACCAGTATTGATCAAAACGCCATACAGGCATTCTTATAATGAAATCATTCATAGTTCACAACTTATGAGCATATTTATCAGAATACATATATTTCGACATGCCAAAGGAAAAAACACTTATCATAAAGTAACACCAGAGGTTATGCAATTGTGAAAGTGGTGCTCGTTTCCACCCAACCGTAGTCTCAGCGACTCCCAGCGGATTTACCACTAGCCACCCCCGAGATGTTGTGAGACTACGTCTCTGTCTTCCAGTGACCAGGAGTGAAGGTTACTCTCCTTCCTCTCTGCTATCACTCACTCTACATATTTCCAGAGTTCTCCCCTCACGTCTGCCCCGAATCACTTCTCCCCCACGCCTTATCCTCTTGCAAGGTTGCGTGTGGCATGATTTCCCTCGCACTGGTCAGTCATGATGGCTCTATGGATGGGAGGTTCACCTCCCCATCCCTCATTAATTCCCAAGGAGCCATCAGCTTTCCATCTTGCGAGATATTTAATTTGGGGCCAGCGAGCCGCTTTTGGTTCTCCGGGCCAATGAAGTCCAAATACGGTATTAATTCTCGGTGGAAGTTAATGCCACATTTCCAGGTGTCTTCCACTGCCATCATGGTCTCTTTTTATGCACATCCCCTCTCAGTAGTCTTGCAATATAAATTCATAATATAATTCACATTTATTGACCTTTTCCACAAGGTCCATTTACATCACATATTCACATTTATGAGTTTGCCACAGTTCTGGCCAGTCCAGTTATTTTTACAAACTGGGGGAAACAGGGTGTTACAAAATATATGTCAATGATTGGTAGCTTACTATATGTGAAAACATCCAGACCATATGTAATGCATAAAGTTGGACAGGTGGCATGAGTTCAAGCAGCACCAAAGGAATAACATGTCTTAACAGTGAAAATGATTTCAGATATCTCAAAGGAACAAAAGAGTTTGGATTAGGGTATCCAAAAGAAAAGGATCGATCACTTATTTCCTGCAAAGATGCAGATTGGGTAGGTTGCATTGATGACTGAAGAAGCATTAGTGGAGAAATGTTCTACTTGGGTGAGTGTTTAGTATCTTTCCTAAGAAAGAAACAATCATCAGTATCTTTATCTACAGCCGAAGTAGAGTATATTGCAACATGTTGGACACAGGTTCTATGGATGAAACAAACTCTGATAAATATACAGGTTGAGTATGATGATCCCATTCCAATCTATTGTGATAATACAAGCTCCATCGATATCTCAAAGAAACTAGTGATGCACTCCAAGTGCTAGCACTAAAATCCCCCTTTAACTACACCAAGGTTTAAGATGTAAACATAGCGAATGACCATCTAAAAGTTAATATATTTTCTACTCTACCCCAAACATACCCAAAAAAATACAATGAAAGAAATAAGAGATAAGATCAGGTAAATTTACCTTTGATCCCATGTCTGGTGATGATCTCCTCAAGATCTGTAGTTCCAACTACTGCAAGTCTCCTCCCAAGGCTAACCTGCATCCAAAGATAGGCAAAAAAGGAACACAAGCATGCTATTATATTCATGATTTGGGGTTAGATATCAAATGTTAAGTATAAATCAATGAAAATACACAAAACATCATAATTTGGGACAGGAAAATGTGATTCTTTTATTCATTATACAAAGGCTGAAACTTACAATCTATGTCGACCATCGTTCCATGTACCTGGTCCAAGATCCTCTTTACCATGCTCCAAGTGCACCTTGAATAGAATTATTCTTTCAATATTCTAATCATGTCAAGGAAGGGAATGGATTCAATGGAGGAAGAAGGGACTGATGAGGGAATTCTGAGGCAATATCTCACAAAGGGTAGCAAAAGCTTGGGCAAGGAGGGAAAGTGAAATTGGGCAGAGTTTCACTCTTCTTATGATTGGATTTGAAATTAGACCCCAACACCTCATTTTATATGACAAAAGGATGGTTATTCAGTTGGGTGATGGGATATAGCAGGTGAATTGGTCAAGAAACCTCCAATAGCCCATGAATTTTACCGAATTCCTTACAACTTTTTAATTTTTGCAAATTTTGCAAGCATACGCAGGATGTTTAGTGTGCAACAAGTGTATGTACGTGGGATGTAGTGGTGCAACAAGTGTATGTACATGGGATGTAATGGTGTAGAGTGTGTACAACTTCCAAAAAATGTTTTTTTAATAAGAGTTTCAAAGCAGTGCTTTGGAAAAATATGCAAGTAAGAGGGCCAAGCACATGTATGCATGAGTAGGAAATTTTAGGGCTATAACATATGCCCCCTAATGTGTGATGTCATAAGAGAAAATGATGGAAAAAATACATTACAATATCTTCACCAATATACAAAATTGAGTGAGCCTATGACCATAGTTTGGTTGGTGCCATCTGCAAAACAACAATTGTCTCTCTGAGGTGGGCATACCCATGCTCGGGATGAACTAAAACATGGATACCAATAAAATACACTGCATATCCATGCCATATAACTATATAAAGTATCATTGTGATCAATACATTGCGGATCTACATCTCAAAATTAGTCGAAGATATACAAGTATAGTATTCAACTTCAAGAAGATAGTGACTCTTGATGGCTGGAGATGAGGTCTTGATATCTCGAGAAACAACTTCAAGATATTCAAAATTCAGGTAGGAGTATAATGGGAGTGTATAACTCCCTACTCCAAGGTCTTCGACGACTTGTTGAGAAAAGACAAGAGGATCTCAATGATCACGCAGAGAACTTCATTGATTTCGAATCTAGACATGACTAGACTCTTGGTATGGCTGACTCATGAAGGTCAAAAGATAAACTGCAGAAAGGCCAACTCAGATTGAGTGAAACTTCCCTTGGAAAAAAGCATGAGATATGATCAGATTCAGGCAACATGACATTGACATAATTTCACGATGCAGGAGGCAACACAAACAGTCCATGTGTTTGGAAGAGTAACCAAATAGAGGAGGACACAACTCTATGTAGTGAGAAAAAATTCCCAAGGTCATACTATATCCTAATGTTTGATGAACAAAAGGAAGGATGTTCTTTCTCCAAGGGCGAGTCTCTGTGCTGCTAAAAAAAGAATGAATATTTCCTGACCCCTCTTTTTGGAATATTTGATTTTTTTGTCTTTTTCAATTTTTTAAGAGATTGACAAAGAATAAAAGAATGATACGTTACACAAGAGGAATGAGTGTTTCAAGAAAGCATACTAGTTCCAATCGCAAGGAACATACTAATGCTTAGAGAAAGGAGACATGTGCAAGAAAAGGACACTCAAGGAAAATTCCTCCATGGGTCAAGGTGTTAGGTCATAGAAGAAAGAAGTGCTACAAGGCTTTCATATAAGGCATTCTTCAAATGTTTAGTTGAGAGAAACATGAAGCCGACATTAGGCCAAAGATGCAAATATTAAACTCGCAAATGTGATTAAGAAATACATAATGATACCCCTTCCATGTAATTTTAACGAGCCCAAAGAAGGTAATCTCGATAGTTTTTTCACATTTAGAGAGTTTGAAAAAATGTAAAAGAAGAATCCAGTGAGTACCTTTTTTGGAGATAGTCTAGTTGGTTTGAAAAAGGGCTAAAATTGCACTGAAAAGATGTCTATTCAAAACCATTTTAATGAGTGTGACAAAGACAAGATCACCTGACAATCTTTTCAATTTTAAGGAGTCTAAAAAGAGCTTAAATATGGAATCACATCCTTTTTCTGAGTTTAGTCTCCTTAGCCTGAAAAAGTATAAACATAACTGAGGAGAACTCTCCCGACGAGATGAATCTCTCGAGGCGTACCTTTTTCCGCTATAATATACAGGCTGGAAATAGGGTTAAACTCATGCCAATAGATTTTCTTCTGGACCAATTTAATGATTGTGAAGGAACAAGGTCACTCGATGATCTTTTCAATTTGAGGGACTCTGTAAATATCTTAACAATGTGATGCAGGAGCATCGTAGAAAGCCAAAGCATGTGCCTAGTCAAAGGAACAACTTAATGCACGGATGCAAAAAGGACACGTTTTTATGAAAACGTTTTGAATTTTGAAATCTGAAGCATTAATGTAATAGCTAGGGGAAGCGTACTTACATTTATATCTAGATGTTGTAAACAGATCTTGAGTGTTGCTCTCATCTATTGAATGTAGAGGCATTTATGCGTAATCAATGCAAGTAGGTAGATTTAATCTAATAGATTAGACAGTTTAGAAGTGTAGGAGGAAAAACGGATATAGACCCCCTCACCCTTGTATCATTGTAATTTTATGATCATTTAGAATTCATAAGCTGTAGAGTTGTAGCAAAGAACTGTAGAGAAGAACCCATGTACAGGAGCACTTGAGTTAATATATAAATCTTTGACTTAATTTTCATGGTGTTATGATGCTTACTGTTTACATTTGTTAAATGGTATGTTTACAGTTGTTTTATTTTCTCAGTTATGAATTTGTTTCAATGTTGTGTCGGGAGTATGATTTCATGTTGAGTGTTTGAAGTCTGAGAGAGGAGAAGAATGAGTTTCAATTGTTTCTTTTCCTGAGAATTCTTGCAAAGAGCGCAGTGAACATCTGCAAGGTGTGCGCAGGCAGGTTGAAGCCTTAGAACTTATCAACTAAGGTGAATGTTGAAGGACTACTGTTGCAAAGAATGCACAGGGTCGAAGACTCAAATAACTAGAGGTTATTTGAAAGTTGTCGCAAGGAGTGTGAGAAGGATTCCTTTTGGGGCTTGAGTTTACAAGTGAGATCTCAAGAGGGATATCACCTTTGAAGTGTTCAAAGGGAGGTGGAGATCGAAATCATCTCATAGAATTCAAGTTCAGGTGGAAGGATGCCAAGACATTTTGGCCAACAAATCCTTGAAGAAGAGTGAACGAACGGTGAAATTTCCTTGTGGAAGAAGTGAGAAATCCTGTGGACTCTTGGATCTAGCAGATATGTGAGAAGGTCAAGGCTGAGTGTCTTTTAGCATTCAGGAGCTCAGGAAGAGTAGTGACTATTGGATGAGAAGCAACAGGAGCCATTGATTCTCCTTTGAAGTGGAATTTCGACACTTCGACATTTTGGGATTCGACATTCCAACAATTTCGATGACAAGGAGTCGGGGCACTTTGCGTTGAAAACCCCAAAGTCACGAAACGCGACGTGTCTTTGGAGTAGGGCTGTGTTCATGGAGGAAGTAGTCACATGGACCCAGATTTGGTCAGGGGCTAATCATTGTTGAGCCCATTTTGGTATTTTGGCATTTCGGGGTTCGACAAGTAGAAGAGGTTGTGATTTTGGGGTCAAGAGTTTCAAACTTCCGGTACGCAGAATCCCAAAAAGGTCACTATTTTGGAATTTGAGAATTGGTGCGACAAGTGATTTGGGGTCGAGAGTCATGAAGTCCCAGTACGCGAAATCTCAAAAGGTCATGGATCTCGCCATAGGAGAAATTTCAAAATTGGGGGAATCATAAGGGAAGAGGAACGATTGTTGGTTGTTCGCTCAACTCCCGAAAAGATGAAATTAGTGGGCAATAAGTGGCACGTTCTCATCATCTTGGAGTGGTCAACCTTCATTGACAATTCGCATTTCATCATTTACCAAGAGCTGTGGAAATACATCGGGACTCTCCAACTCCCAAAACCCAAAGTCCTTTGTGTCTTAAACAAAGGGTTTGATTAACCCTTGGCTTGGTTTTAGTGAAGATCATGTGTAGATCTCGGCACAAGGGTCGGGGGGTCTATATCAGTTGTGGTATCAGAGCCTGATTTTGTTTGTATATTTCAAGCAAAGGGAGATAGAGGAAAAGAAGTAGTCAGATACACATCAGTTGTGGTATCAGAACACAGAACAAATTCTTTGCTTTCTGTAGCAGAGAGAAAAGAGGAAAATTTTACAGCCATGCCATCGAGAAGAAGAGACAGGAAATTACTTGATCCAGCAGTGGAAAGAGAAATGCATGAGTTACGTGCCAGACTTGATGCTATGGAGACAACACATAGGCATACAGTCGACGCTGGGGATATCAGCAAGGCTGAAAGTGAAAATGAAGCTGGAAACGAAGGAGAAGAAGTTGCAGTCGAAGATGTTGTAGAAGAACATGTATTCAGGATTGTTGCAAGGATAGGTGCCAGAGAAAAAATGGACATTCCCATATATGAGGGAAACTTAGATGTTGAATAAATTCTAGACTGGATTAGAGCTCTAGACAAATACTTCGACTATGAGAATGTCGAGGAAGATAAGAAAGTCAAACATGTTGTTACCATACTTAAAGGGCATGCAACACTGTGGTGGGATGAATTGCAGGCTAACAGACGCTGCAAGGACAAGAGGAAAATCAAAATCTGGGATAGAATGGTTGCAAAGAGGAAAGACAAATTTATACCCAGGGATTATCAAATCACTTTGTTTAAGAGGATGAAGAATTTGAGATAGAAGCTCATGTCAGTGAAGGAATACACTGAAGAATTCTATAAGATAAACATCAGATCAGGTCATCGGGAAAGCGATGATGAAAAAGTTTCCAGGTACATGAATGGTATGCAATATGACATTCAATATGAGATGGGCATGATGACCATTCGAAATGTGGAAGATGCTTATTAGATAGCTCTGAAATCTGAAGAGAAGCTGAGATGAAAGAAAGGTCAAAGAGGTTGTGTTAGAAGTCAAGCCAGAGGCAAAAAAATTTCCCAAGACAGAACTTAGAAACCTAAAGAAGAGGGGAAGAAACCTCAACCTCAACCTGAGAGAGGAGGAAGCTCACAGGGAAGGCAATATGCTGATGGAAATACTTTTCCTCGAGCCAGAGGAAGAGGAAGAGGTAGAGGAGGTGAAGTGAAATTCTTCGTCTATGGAAAAATCAGACATAAATCCTATGAGTGCCCAGATAGGAAGAAATATGGTGGTGAAACTCACATTGACAAAGCTCGAAGATGGAATGTTGAGGCAGAAGACACTAAGGGCGGAAGATATTTGATGATGAGGAAAGTTCTCTTGAAGCCGGAGAAGGAGGCAGAGAACCTAGCCCAAAGAAACAATATGTTTCAGACTACTTACAAAACTAAGGATAGGGTATGCAAGGTCATAGTGGACAGTGGTAGCACAAACAATCTCGTATCTACAGAGATGGTAGAAAATCTAGAGCTAGAGACTATTGTACATCCAAGCCCATATAGAGTTTCGTGACTACAAAAAGGACAGCAGGTAAATGTCACTAAACAATGTTTAGTTGAATTTAAAATAGGAGGATATAAAGATGAAATATTATGTGATGTCATTACCATGGATGTTTTTCATCTAATTTTGGGTAGACCATGGCAATATGACAAAAACGTAGTTCATGATGGGAGAAAGAACACATACACCCTGGAAAAAAATGGTAGGACTCACATGTTGTTGTCGATTAAGGATAAAGAAGTGAAAACAGAGATGAGAAACACTGTACTTCTCATGAGTGTGAAGGAACTTCTTAATGAGGTTAAGAAGAAGGAAGACACATAATTTTTTGTGGTTAGGAAGCCCAAAATTGTTTTGACCAATACGAGAATAGATGATTTACTAGAAGAAATTCAGGAGTTGTTGGGAGAGTTTGTTGATATAGTAGTGGACAAACTACCTTGTTCGTTGCCACCTATCAGGAGTATAAGCCATCATATCGATCTTATACCTAGAGCCAGTTTACCAAAGAAAGAAGCATATCGGTTGATGCCGCAGGAAAATGAAGAAGTTAAGAGACATGTCCAAGACTTAATGGACAAAGGATTGATTCGAGAAAGCTTGAGTCCATGCGTTGTTCCGACAGTGTTGATCCCAAAGAAAGATGAAGGCTAGAGAATGTGTACAGACTCAAGGGAAATCAATACGATTACCATCAGATACAGATTTCCATTGCCAAGGATGGACAACTTGATGGATTGCTTGAGTGGAGCAAAGTTTTTTTCAAAGATTGATTTGAAAAGTGGGTATCATCGAATTCAGTATCATCAAATTCGAATGAGAGAAGGTGATGAATGGAAGACAACATTCAAGATGAATGAGGGGCTGTATGAATGGATTTTCATGACATTTGGATTAACGAATGCACCTAGTACTTTCATGAGCTTGATGAACGAAGTCCTAAAGGATTTCATAGGGAAATTCATCATTGTATATCTTGACGATATATTAATTTTCAGCAAGACAAAAGTAGAACACTTAAAGCATTTAGCTGCAGTAGTGAGAAGATTACAACAAGAGAAATTTCTAATTAATAAGAAGAAATCGTCATTTATGAGGACATAACTCATTTATTTGGGTTTTGTTATCTCTACAAATGAACTTAAAATGGATTCGGAAAAGATAAAGGTGATTAAGGATTGGTTATCGCGAAAGAGTGTGTTTGAAGTATGAAGCTTCCATGGTTTGGCTAGCTTCTATAGGAAATTCATTCGAAACTTCAGTGGAATTATTGCACTAATGATGGATATGGTGAAGAAATGACACAAATCTTTTCATTGGACAGAGGAATCAATAAAAATTTTCAATCTGCTGAAGAAGAAGATCATTGAGCAACCAATTCTGGTTCTGTCGGATTTTAGTAAGACATTCCAGGTCAGGTGTGACGTGAGTGGATTTGCAATTGGAGCAGTCTTGAGCCAAGATGACAAACCGATCGCATATTTCAGTGAAAATATGAATGAAGCGAAGATTAAGTACTCCACATATGACAAAGAATTTTATGTAGTCATACAAGCACTGAAGAAATGGAGACACTATTTGGTTCCCAATGAGTTTGTTTTGTACAGCGATAATCACACTTTACAATTCGTGACTCGACAGGAGAAGTTGAACCAAAAACATTCTAAATGGGTTGAATTCATGTAGAATTTTACTTTTGTGATTAAGCATATTTCTGGAACTGCTAACAAAGTTGTTGATTCTTTCAGCAAGAAATATTTTCTTATGTAGGAATTCAGAATCAATACTTTGGGTTTTGATAACCTTAAAGAAATGTATAGGGATGATCCAAACATCAAGGAGGCATATGAGGCATCTAAGAATCCAATTCTCAGGGATAGAAGCCAATGGACTGAATACATGATCCAGGATGGATCAGTGTTAAGGGGAAATAAACTATGTATTCCAAAATGCTCCATGAGGGAGAATTTTCTGAAGGAAAAACACAGTGGAGGATTGGCTGGATATTTCGATCCTGACAACATGTTCTCAAAGTTGAATGGTTCATATTTCTAGCCAAGGATGAGGACAGATGTCAAGAAATTTGTAGACAGGTGCAGAATTTGTCAGCACACGAAAGGAAAAAGGAAGAACAGAGGGTTATACCAACCATTACCCATACCTGAAAGGTCGTGGGATGCAGTGAGCATGGATTTTGTATTGGGACTGCCAAGGACACAGAGAGGATATGATTCAATCTTTGTGGTAGTCGACAGATTTTCAAAAATGGCACATTTCATACCATGACAGAAAACCAGTGACACAACTCATATTGCGAACCTATTTTTCAAGGAAGTCATCAGACTTCATGGTTTGCCAAAAAGTATCGTGTCTGATCGAGATACCAATTTTGTAGGGCATTTCTGGAGGACCTTATGGAAGAAGTTGGGGACAAGTTTGTCTTTTATCTTAGCATATCATCCTCAGATGGATGGACAGACAAAAGTCGTGAACAGGAGCTTGGGAGATTTGTTAAGAAGCTTAGTGATTGAACACCACAGTCAATGGGATCACATTCTTCCACAGGCGGAATTCACTTACAATGATTCTCTCAATAGAAGCACAGGGCAGAGTCCATTCCATATTGTATATGGAATGTATCCAAGGGGAGTTTCTAAATTGAAAGATTCAGAACAAAATGAATTCAGGAGTGCTCGTGCAGAGGACTTTGCAGAAGGAATGAAAGAGCTCCACAACCGAGTTAAGGAGCGATTACAGGGTTCAAGTAAAAAATACAAGTGGAGAGCTGATAAACACAGGAGAGAACTTCAATTTGAAGTTGGTGATTTGATTCTTTCACATCTAAGGAAGGAGAGGTTCCCAAGGGGAACGTATAATAAGCTGAAGATGAAAAAGATTGGAATGTGCAAGGTCATAAGGAAATTTGGGGCAAACGCATATGAGATTGAATTACCCGATGGGGTCAGAATCTCACCGATATTAAATGTTGCATATTTGTACCCTTACAGAGTTGAAGAAGTAGGAGCAGAGTATGAGAAAGAAGAAGTCCAATGGACAAAACAAATGCCTGTAGCTGAAAATCCACAGATGGAAAGCATAATAGAGAAGAGGATTAGCAAAAAGACCAGGAGAAAAGAGTATTTTGAATACTTGGTCAAGTGGAAGGGACATCCAGTTGAATATGCCAGTTGGGAGGATGAAGAAGCAATTCAAAAGCATGGGCAGACCATGCAAGAGCTCATGAATAGGAGTTCATGAAAATTTTCAAGCGAGGGAGTATGATGCAAGAGCATCGTAGAAAGCCAAAGCACGCGTCTAGTCAAAGGAACAACTAAATGTGCGGATGAAAAAAGGACACATTTTTATGAAAACATTTTGAATTTTGAAATATGAAGAATTAATGTAATATCTAGAGGAAGCATACTTACATTTATATCTAGATGTTGTAAACAGATCTTGAGCGTTTCTCTCATCTGTCGAGAAGCGTAGGAGGGAAAACGGATATAGACACCCTCACCCTTGTATCATTGT
This sequence comes from Picea mariana, assembly GCA_032191745.1. Taxonomy (NCBI): domain Eukaryota; kingdom Viridiplantae; phylum Streptophyta; class Pinopsida; order Pinales; family Pinaceae; genus Picea; species Picea mariana. The sequence continues at coordinate 684,031 of JASDQU010099770.1, read as the reverse complement.
AATTTTATGATCATTCAGAATTCATAAGTTGTAGAGTTGTAGAAGAGAACTGTAGATAAGAACCCATGTACAGGAGCACTTGAGTTAATATATAAATCTTTGACTCAATTTTCATGGTGTTATTATGCTTATTGTTTAGATTTGTTAAATGGCATGTTTACAGTTGTTTTATTTTCTTTGTTATGTATTTGTTTCAATGTTGTCTCGAGAGTATGATTTTATGTTGAGTGTATGAAGTCTAAGAGAGGAAAAGAATGAGTTTAAATTGTTTCTCTTCCTAAGAATTCATGCAAAGAGTGCAGTGAACGTCTAAAAGGTGTGCGTTGACGAGGATCTAAGTTTTATCTCAGAAATCTCAGGAGAGATATCATTGTTCTCATAACTAGCAGAAGTATAGGTGAGGCACATAGTCGTGCAAGGTGTGCAGAGGCTAGTTGAAGCCTTAGAACTTATCCACTAAGGTGAAGGTTGAAGGACTATTGTTGCAAAGAGTGCACAGGGTCGAAGTCTCAAATAACTGGAGGTTATTTGAAAGTTGTGGCAAGCAGTGCGAGTAGGATTCTTTTGGGGGCTTGAGTTTGCAAGTGAGAGCTTAGGAGGGATAACACCTTTGAAGTGTTCAAAGGGAGGTGGAGATCAAAATCATATCACAGAAGTCAAGTTTAGGTGGAAGGACGCCAAGTCATTTTGGCCAAGAAATCCTCGAAGAAGAGTGAATGAATGGTGAAATTTCCTCATGGAAGAAGTGAGAAATCCAGTGGACCATTAGATCTCATAGATCTATGGGAAGGTCAAGGATCAGTGTATTTTAGCATTCAAGAGCTCAGGAGGAGTAGCGACCATTGGATGAGAAGCAACATGAGCCATTGACTCCCCTTTGAAGTGGAATTTTGACACTTCAGCATTTTGGGGTTCAACATTCCGTCAATTCTGATGACAAGGAGCCGGGGCACTTTGCGTTGAAAACCCTGAAGTCATGAAATGCGACGTGTCTTTGAAGTAGGGTTACAGTCATGGAGGAAGCAGTCACATGGACCTAGATTTGGTCAGGGGCTAATCGTCGTTGAGCCCATTTTGGTATTTTGGCATTTCGGGGTTCAAGAAGTAGAGGAGGCTGTGATTTTGGGGTCGAGAGTTTCAAATTTTTGGTACATGGAATCCCAAAAAGGTTGCTATTTTGGAATTTAGGAATTGGTGTGACAAGTGATTTGGGGTCGAGAATCATGAACTCCCGATACGCGAAATCTCGAAAGTTCGTCGATCTCTCCACAGGAGAAATTTCAGAATTCGGGGAATCATAAGGGAAGAGGAACAATTGTTGGTTGTTCACTCAAGTCCCGAAAAGACGAAATTAGTGGGAAACAGGTGGCATGTGCTCGTCGCGTTGGAGCGTTCAACCTTCATTGACAATTTTCATTTCGGCATTTGTCAAGAGATATGGAAATACATCGGGACTCTCCAAATCCTGAAACCCGAAGACCTTTGTGGCTTAAATAAAGGGTTTGATTAACCCTTGGCATGGTTTTATTGAAGATCTGGGGGTCTGCATCATAATGGACTCCGGGGGGGTTCCTTTTTCGCAAGTAATCTCCAAGGCCTGAAAAAGGTGATAAACCAAATCCAAGGAGAATGTTCCTTTTTCAAAGGTTTAGTCCCTCAGGCCTGAAAAAGGGTTAAAATTACACCTGAGAATACTCTTCTAGTGAACCGAAGTTCCAAGAGAATCCCTTTATTCATATTATTAGTCATCTGAACTGAAAAAGGGGTAAAATACCACCGAAAAGATGTGCCTTCAAATTTGAGTTTGGCGAGTGTGAAGCGAAACAAGGTCACTCGACAATTTTTTATTTTTAGAGAGTCTGAAAAGGGATTAAAGAAGACTCCAGGGGGATACTTTTCTTATTTAATCTAGACGATATTGAAAATAATAAATACAGTCTCATTGGATGTTTCTTTCAAATTTTAAAGCGAGCTTGAAAGACAACAAAGCATGCTCATTCGGGAGTCCTGAGGGTAAGGCCAAGAATGATGGTACATCAAATGAATGAGGCTTAATCTCGTAATCATGACATGAATAACAAGGACTCATGAATATATAGTCATTACAGAAAACATGGGTGCCAAAATGCATGAAGGATCTACCTAGGGAATCCATGTAAAGGTAGGATCTACCACCTATTTACGACGCTTCTAGAGAAACAATGAAGGTTCTGTGTCGCACTTAGGTGGGGTCGATTCTATGAAAAATCGAAAAAGACAATGAGATGAGGAAAGTGGAAGTGAAATACTAACTTATATGAAAAAAGTTGGAAAAAAATGAATTTTACCAAAGAGTTATCACTGAACAATCGTCTGCAACATTGCACGTAAATGGTTAAAGAAACACATCAATGCTAGCAACAATTAGTCCACCTATAGTACCAAAATGCATTCAAAATGAAAACAACTATACAACTGGGTAAAAAATTGAAATGCGTAGATTCACCAAAGGAAGTGCATTCACAATGCGCAGTATGCGCAGGCCAACACATCCCTCAGCATGCACAATGCACAAAATCCACGGTTGTGTATGAGGAAATACACACACTTCTATGAATGACACATTTATGGATCTTCTCAACCTCTCATCCACTTCTGGTCCAACCCCAAACATGATTTGAGACTCATATCTGAGCGAAATCTAGCATAGGGGTTGATCAAGGGCTAGAGGGTGCCCTAAAAGACCCCTTGTTCACACTATGAACGAATTACATTTTTCCATATATGAATGCTATAAATAAGAGCCATGGGTGTGCTAAGAAACCAAGATCTTCATAGTATTGTTATGTTGCAATAATTATTCCTTGGGAATGCTGTTTTCTCTTGGAACCATTCAATCACCATTGCAATAGGCCATTCCACTCACCTGTTGAGGGAATAGGCAATGTTTTTCTTCACCATTTGACATTTCTTCCATTGTATAAAGAGATCTAAATTAGGGAACTCAAGAGTCGTCCCAAGGAGGAAGAGGGGACTCATAAGTCCCTATTTTTCTCTATGGTGTTTTGCCTACTAATCTATTGATCCATTGGTAGCATTATGTTGGTCATTGTTTGATTTTCATGGTTCTAATTTTCTCAAGCTTTCTAACATTTATTTCTTAGTTGTTTTAGTTTATTTCTTTGTTTTCACATGTGTTTGGCTTATATAACCCATTCAAAAACTCTTGTCTTGTCTAGAAGTCTCATCTAGACATGAAAGTGTTGTTGTTTTTCTCACCTAGGTGACAAAACCAACACAACAGATTGGCGACCATACTAGGTATTGGTATCAAATTCCTCCCTATTTGAGCTTAGAGAGCACCTCATTTTTATTGTTTTGTATTGCAGGTGCCAAAACTGGCCTAGCCCAACCTTCCAAAGTCAAAATTCAGAGTCAGAGAAGGAGTATTTCACTTGGAAATTTCTCCCGGGACGCATGATAGGAAGTGCACGGATTTTTCTACCCACAGACGCGCACTCTATGCACCGTGCACGAAACAGGTCTCTTTTCACTGCGCATTATGCTCCCTCTACGTGCCTGTTATAATTGTAACTTATGAATAAGTCCATATTTTCAAATTGTAATGGTTTTTCTGAATGATTTGAAGGCCCCTAGCCTTCGTATTTTTATTTTTCATGCACTTTGTAAGAAAACTACACTACAATTAGAGTCATTTCCCATATGAAAGGTTAGATAACATAGGAACTTAGGGGTTAAAAAGAATCATTATTATCCTCTTTTTCTTTGTTGCCACATGGATGGCTCATTTGGATTTTAAAGTTTTAAGTTGAGGTTATTGCTTTCATACATAAATCACTTAAATTGGGACTAGAAGTTAACTTTGACCCTCAAGTATGCTCTTCCATCGCACCCTAGTGTGATATTGAGAATCATAAAGGTGGTTAAAGGGACATTTCATCTCCCTTAAAAAAAATCTTTAGGCGAGGAAAAATCACCGCTAGGGTTCCTCTTAGTTTTTTGAAATCATCTTAAAGTTTTGTAAGGGCCCATGCATGCCCACATGTTGCAAACTTAGGATAGTTTCTTAAAAATGTTTTCTTAGTTTAGATCACAATCTAGGGAAGTTTACAAATCAAAGTAACAGGCCCATACAGGCTCACATGTTTTGCAATCTAGGATAGTTTCAAATCTTTCTTAGTGTAAACAACATTTAGGGAGTTTAAAGGATTTGTAAGGACCCATATGTTCACATTGCTAGTTCTTTATGGAATTAAATATTCCACAAGGTTGTACCAAAGACATATAGTAAGCTAGGTAAAAAATATTTGTAAGGACCATAGGAAGTCCACATGTTGCAATATCACACTTAACTTATTAAAATCTTGGCACACTTTTTCACTTGCTTTCACACAAAGCCACTCTTCACACACATAATTTCTATTTTTAAATAGTGGAGGTCAAAGTAGGTTTTCCCTAAAGGAATTATGAAAGATTCGACTACTTATTTGGAAGCTATCCACAACCATTTAATTCAAAGGAGATTGGTCCACACCCCCAATATTTCATCCCACCACATCTAAATGTTTTCTAAAAGCACACTAAGGTTTCCTCCATAGGTGAAAAAAGCAATATTTTAGTCTAGGTAGGATATTGGGGGTAGGCATCCAAATAACCCCCTTTTATCTGGTTCTCACATTTTCAAACAATAGAAGTTGAGAAATAGGGAAATTTCAAATCCTCCAAGTCAAGTGTTCCTACACCATAAGGCAGGGAGATACCCGTGAAGGGTCGAAGGCCGAGGTCTGGTTGTTTTGCGCATCCCTATTATAACCCTAAATTGCACCACACATGCTTACCTGGCATCAGGCCAACTCATATTCTTTCTTTGCCAAAAACACTGCTGAACAAATTTTCGAAAATCCTCTTGAATAAAGTCCCATGTACCCTGACTCACTACTGCATGCGTGTACACGCTGGCTGACCCAAAACAACCCGTGTGGACCGACAAAAGCATGAAAAAAGGAAAGTTGCCAACGGAAAAAAAAGCTATGGGTGAGTTAACTAAAACTCTTGGCCATGCATGGCCGAGGGTTCGTCCAAATACCAAGCTCCTTCTAGCCTATAAAAGAAGGGGTAGGGGTTCCATTTGGAAGGAGGAAAAATATAGCAAAGAAACTCTGCTCATTTACATATTCCATTGTCCCAACCCTTTAGCCTTTCCTAATGCCAAAGGAGATTTAAAGAAAAGAAGTTTAAGGATAGAAGAAGATGATCCCAGGATCAGGTTCAAGGAGCGGTGGCTGGTCTCAACTTTTGTAAGTTGACTCATTTTAAGTAATAAAGAGAATGCTTTTCCCATCCCAATTCATGAAATTTGTATGGTTTGATTAGTTTATGTTTGATTTCTAACCCGTTAATATATAAGTAGCATGCATGCATAGTTGTTTCTCATCTTGAATGCAATTCATCTTTGGAAGGAGCATTGTGAACAAGTAATCAAGCATAATGGAGGATCAACATCAAACGCCGGTAATGAGGTAGGTTGATCTTTCCATGCATTTACTAAGAAAAGGGGATTTAAATCTAGGGATGAAGGTAGAAAGTAATTTCTATTCGGTCATATCTGCATGCAAAGTTTGAACTCTATTTGCTAGTCCGTAGGGTGTTTTTCCCCAACAACATAATTGGCGACCATATTGGGGAGAATCTATAGGGATCCTGGAATTTTATTTAGTTTTTGGGTAGTTTAAAGACTTGTTTTTCTTGCCTGTGTTTTCTTTTCATTTCTATAAAGTCTGAGCTAGCAGGGAGTCTGGTTTTCCATACCAGCTTTCTCTAACTTTTGCTTGACTGTGTTTTATGGGACCCACAGAGGTACATGTGGATTGCACAAGGCCTGCATGCGTGTACCCGTGCCCTATCCTCTTACAACCCACATGTGAACGCTAGCTGTAGAGGTAGAAATAGCGTGTAGGAGATTAGAGAACTTCAGAGGCAGTCCTCCTCTTCCCTGTCAGAATCATATATTCTTAGGGGGTTTTCTGGAATTTTGTCTGAGTCTTGTTTGCTAACAATCCTATCTCAGATTGTTTTTGCCTTATTATTTTTTCCTTGCATTATTTTTTTTTCTGTTAGAAAGAGTATCCAAGCCCTCAAGAGATCCTGGTTATCAATATCAGTGGTCTCTTCTTGGTTTGGTCTGTCTATTTTCATTTTTTCTCAGAGTTTAGATATACACGCGACCTGTACAAGGTCATCTCACGTGTACACGCCCTCTGTCTCTATTCAATGCGCATTCGCACGTGTGTTGTTTGAGTAACAATCACGTGCTTGTACAAACTACTTTTTGTTAAGGGTGAGGCAGTCATCCTCTCCTGTGATAAGAAGTATTCCTCTCAGGTGTTTGAATCTCTATTTGAACAGTTGTAGCTTAGGATTATTTTTACCCTTATCTTACTTTTTCTCATTTAAAACGTTGTCAGAAAATTAATTTTTTTTTTTTACGATTTTTAGACAAGTGTGAGAGTCATTGTTTTTACAATTGCTATTGTGTGATTTTTTAATCTGATTCTTTGTGATCTGTGCTTTAAGCCAGAATTGTTTTTCTTGGTTTTTTGCTTGTCAGTATTTTCCTTTTCTTGCTTTACTAGCACTTAAATAAATAAATAAATCTCTTTTCATTTTCTTCTTTGGTTGAAGAGTGTGTTTCTGCATCATTAGCTAGGGAAAAGTCTTTTATTTCATAAGTTTTTGCAGTTCACTTAGATCATAAGTATCTCATAGTCGAGTGAAATTCCTTTGAGTTTGCTGTCCAAAATCTTAGAAAAGTTAAAAAATATTTCTTTTGAAAAGTTGTTGAATTTTTGCATTTAGTAAAAGTTTTGTTTCCATATTTTTTATTCATTTTTTCTTTCATCTTTTACACATCATTAGTTTCAACTTCATACCCCTTAACATAAGACAAAGCCATAAAAGTAATGTTAATTTTAAAATCTACTAGACTTTTATGTTTGTAGGGTTCACAAACTAGTTCAGGACTAGGGCCTTGGATTAGGTTGGAGGGGAAACTCTTCAAGGCCATTTAAAATCAAACATTGGAATCTGAGATAGGGAGTGTGTAAGTCCAGTTTCATGGAATTTATCTAGGACCCCCCTCTAACACATGGGATAAACAGGAGGTCAGGTGCAGAAAGGTAGCGGAGATAATCCCTCCAAAGCCGGACCAATCGTAGTGGAGAACACATATAGAGGGCTTGTTTTGGGATTTCGTCGTTTGCATTTTCCACCGGGCTTCGTGGGTCTTGAATCCGTTCAAGGTCCTCATTTGTATTCTATACCATTTTCTCTCAAAACCCTTGACAGGTTTTGGGCTCGATACCCTACTCATTGTGGTCTATCTGACTTTCGACTGTACCCACCTGGTGACTGTTCGCGTGATGGAAACCTAGTTGCCAATCTTTGTTAGGGACATACACAGGTGACTGCAGGGGTATACCATTGTACCTAGGACAAAGATCAAGCCATGCTTTGCAGAGTATACTTGGAGGGAGCTTCCGTGTTCGAGTTGCACTTCCACCGGTAAATTGCTCTAGTGTTGACTGTTGTAACTGTTCTTCCAATTAATTTAGTGTTTGCTTGTCTTATCTTCTAGGGAATTTTTTCTTAGTGTGTGTTAATTTTGAGTGTTTAGACTAAATTAGAGTGTCTTGGATCTTCTCACACAGTGGAGGATCCCGAGCTCTACCAGTCATGAAGGCTTCTTGGCCTGTCGTCGGTTACACTAGAGCCACCCCCGCCACCGTTGAGGCAAAAGCTAGACCAACAGGGGTCTTTTGAAGCAACCGGGTTACAAACCATTGTGCCTGAACAACCCCTGGAGGAATCGACCATTTTTTACCTTGAAGCAACCTCTCTTGGCTTGGTTGAAACCCCAACCACTGATCTCTCAGCACCTTTCATTATACCAATTCAATTTTATGAGCGCCAGACAATGTCGCACACAACAATGAAAACAAATGTTGTTACTTCTTCTAGGAATTCTTCAATTCCCACCACGATTGTCACCACAGGAGATTCATCTCCTAACCTACTGTCGTTGTTCTGAGCCACCATGGTATTGACCGCAACTACTTCGCACAGTGGTCTGAACCCGTCTTTGGCGGCAGCCACAATCCCTTTTACACCTAGTGTGACAGGCCCTCTGTTCTCATACGGTATGCCTAGTTCGGGTACAAGTCCTGTACTTTCCTACTCCACCTTACAAACTTTTGATCTGGGGGCAGGGAGCTCTAGCGCTTCTTTGTAAGGTCACATGGGGGGCACTCCTATGCCTTTTAACGCTTTTCCTTACGCAGGAGGTCATATCCCTCCTTCGTCCCCTTCACTCAGTGGTTTTCATCAGCAATCCACCGAGCAACCTACACACAATAGTTTATTTGGAGCAGGGATTCAAGGACCACCTTCACATAGTATTCCAGTAGGTTCAACACCATTTTCTTGGAATGGAATGTTTGGTAACAACACCTTCTCATCAGCTCCTTTCCCGACTGGGGGCAACCCCATTTTTGGACAATCTACTCTTGTGCAGGGTACTATTCCTACACAGGGGGCAAACCTAGCAGGACCTTGGAATTCAGGACAAGGATCTGTTCGCTCCTCTGAAATGTCGATCTGGGGTAATTCTTTCCACAATCAATGGAACCCTGGACAAACTACTATGCCTATCCCTACGAGACTGACATGGGGTAATCCTTCCCAAAGTCCTTCGAATACGATGCATGCCCAACAATCCATGTCCTATTTGGGAAATCAACCGATGATGTCTCCACAGATGCAAAATCCTTACACTGGCCAGGGCCATGGCTTCTACCAGAATTTGGGCCAGCAGCCAAACTTTTCTTGGCAACCTAGTGCCAGTCAAACTCCAGGACCCTTTTTCCCAGGTTATCAGCAACAACCCAAACTACCATTCCTGGCAACTTTACACTTGCCATATTTAACAAGGTTGTTGAATGACCCTATTTTTCACGATCCACGTTGGCCTCCTATGCCGACAAAGTTTCCTTTGGACATTCCAAATTTTGAAGCCAAGACTAATAAATATTCAGGAGATCATGTGACTACCTTTCATCTTTGGTGCTCATCTAACTCATTGAAAGATGACTCCGTACAGTTGTGATTGTTTCAATGTACTCTCATTAGGAGTGTCGTGAAATGGTACATCGAGCTCGATCACTCGAGATACTCTTCTTTTGGTGAACTGGTGATGGCTTTCCTTAACCATTTCTAGTTACCTGTGAGATACGATGCTGGCACAGAGCTTCTTGCTAATTTTGAACAGACAACAGTGGACCATATCTCTGATCACATCCGAGAATGGAGACACCAGAAGAGTTTAATCAAGGTACCAGTCCCACTAGCGTTCCTGCTTGAGTGGTTCCTTAAGTCTTTCGTCCCGCACTTATCCAAAGATGTCGTGACATATAGAGTTTTCTCTGAAGAAGATGCCATCATGAGGGCTCAACAGTTTGAGCTCATTTATTCTCAGTCCGGTTTATTATACAACATCTTTCCAGATGCACCACATTCAATACTGGATAAAACTAGACAGAGAGTTGAACCGCATGCCGATGGTATTGTTGGTTTAGCACAAACCAAGCCTGCTGAGAAATTGACAAAGCAGTTGCAACAGTTATCCATACAACACATAGAAGCCAACCAAACTACTGCTTTGGCTACTCCCCCTACCCAAACGTCGGAGGTACACACAGTACAGTTGACTAACTCAAAGGCCCCCTAGTAGCCTGAAGTGAAGAAGAAACAACGAAAGAAAGGTAAGGGGGATAAAAAACCCAACGAGAATGTTGGCGGGGAAAACACTGAGAAATGAAAGGTGAGGTATCCTTACAACTTGTGTGTGGAAGACCACCTGACCCATCTATGTCCTCGACTTGCAGAGGCCCAAAAATTTGTCATACAACAACAACAGGTGGTGTTGACAAACCCATTTCAACATGGGCAAAATCTAACTCAAGCCTCTGCAAGTATGGAAGGGGGAAGCCAAGAAAAATACCCACCTCCGAACAACCCCTCATCCATGAACATATATATGGTTAGGGGTGATGCTTTCATATCTACTAGAGCGCATGATTATAGTAAACCAATCGCTTCTGAGAAGGGCAAAGAAGCTGACCTCCCATATATTCCTCTACAGATCTATAAGACGTTGGGAGAAACAATGACACGCATTCCAAAAGGTGCATTTAAAAAGGCTTCTCATAACCCAAATGCAAGGGCCACCCAGAACTACTCTATGGTGGAAGCTTTATCACAAACCCCTTATGCGATGTCTACTTTGGAGGTCCTCCAAGTTGCCCTTCTCGGAGGAAAGCTTTGTTAACCGCTTTGGGATCTACTGAGACTTGTAATCCGGGTACCATCATGTTAGATACAACTGACTTAAAACGTCGTCTGCCTTACCATGTAGCATTTTAGATAGTAGTGTCTTACCCCAAGAAAACTTTTACATGGAATATCTTCCGCACGGTGGTCGACGAGGGCGCCTTGACATGCGTTATGTCATTGGCATGTTGGAAGGCCATTGGCCAACCCATTTTGTCTCCATCACCTACTCTCCTCACTGCTTTCGACGGTCGTTCGTTCCGACCAGATGGCATCATTCCTTCTTTCCCCGTGCAGTTAGGAGGGAAGACTGTGTGTGTCAAAGTAGAGGTAGTCAATTCTCCCCTCGACTATAACCTCTTGTTAGGAAAGAGTTGGACTTATTCTATGCAAGTTGTTGTTGCTATAGTTTTCTGGGTCTTGTTGTTTCCACACAAGGGTCGGATAGTGACCATTGATCAATTATCTTTCTCTAGAACTGACCCAGCATTGGGACCATCCACGGTCCCGCTGATTGATAATCCTCAACCAAGTGTTGTCAACGTAGGAGTTGGTTTGTGCCCATATTTGATGGGTACCTTTGATTACCCACCTCCTCACGGCGATATCAAATTTATATCTAACCACCATAAGGTTGATATTTTTCAAGTTTCATCGTTCTGCATGACTTACTTCGAGGATCCATGGATTATTCCTTCCCCATCGGCCATGATGGATGAGACAGGGCACTCAGGCATGTCCATGCCCTTGTCTGCCGCTGAGGTAGCATATTCTTTAGTCCAGCAAGCTTCAGCTAGCTCTGATCCAACTCCTACACAAGAGTTAGATCCACTTCTAGAGCCTATTTGGGCTCATGGTTCTCTCGCTAACACTGATTCGTTAGACTTAATCTTGCCCTCTAAAAAAGTAGTAATCAAAGTAATGACTAGTCTAGACAAACCTTGGGAAGATCTTCATCACAGATCATATTTCCTCCCAGAGTTAAGCTGAATCGAAGCAGGAGAATTCACCGTGACCATGACGGGAGATCAGCCGTGTCCTATTAATCTCTTAGCTACACATGAAATTTTTTCTGAGGGTAATATGGCAACCATTGTTGAAACGATACCTATCAATATCTCCAGAACCCCTGGCATCATAGACAATGTTTTCGTTGAAGCATACATCTTCGCTAAGGAGATGCCATGCATCGACCCACAAAGAGTCTATCATGAGCTAACTTTGTTGTTTTTCAAGTTCACTTTGAGATCTGAAAGCAACATTCGGCGAGACTGCATTTATGCTTTTCGATCTTGTTCGGATTAACTGAGAAAAGTAACCATTATGGAGTCTTCTTTAAGCCCTTTTCAGACTCCATAAAGATGAAAATATTGCCGAGTGACCTTGTTTCTTCACACTCGTTCAATTGGTCCAGAAGAACGTTTTTTAAACGGGTCTCCTTTTAAGCCCTTTTCAGACCCTCTAAACATGAAAATATTGCCGAGTGATCTTGTGGACTTTCACGCTCGTTAAACAAAAATTTGAAGTCATGTTTGTCCGACAGTAGTTTACCCCTTTTTCGGTCCAGAAGGTCAACTGTACAAACAAAGGTATACTCTATAGAACTTCCGTTCTTTAGAAGAGTACTCTCAGGTATAATTTTATCCCTTTTTCGGGCCTGAGGGACTAAACTTACAAAAAAGAAACCCCCACGGAGTCCATAGTTAAGCTCTTTTCAGACTCCCTAAAATTGAAAAGATCGCCGAGTGACCTTATTCTTTCACACTCGTTAAATTGGTCCAGAAGAATATTCCTAATGGAGTCCATAGTTAAGCTTTTTTCAGACTCCTTAAAAGTGAAAAAATGGCCGAGTGATCTTTTCCTTGTCACACTCGTTAAAATGGTTTTGAATCGACGTCTAATTGGTGCTAGTTTACCCCTTTTTCGAACCAACTAGACTATCTTCAAAAAAGGTACCCCAATGGAGTCTCCTTTTATGTTTTTTCAGACTCTCTAAATATGAAAGACCACCTATCTTACCTTCTTTGGGCTCATTAAACTTACATCGAAAGACATTACCATTGTGTGTTTTATCAACCGCATTTGCATACCTTATCCACCATCTTTGTGATAGTTTGCTTCTGCGTCTTAACACCTTTGGCCGCCGAAAGATTTTTCCCTAGTATCATTTTACTAGAACATCAGTCTTGTCCTTGTGCCTTGAGCTTGTATGTTTGCAATACTCGTTCCTCCATTGTAACGTGATATTCCTTTATTATTTTTCCACAATTATTGAAAAGAACAAAAAAATTAAATATACCCCAAAAAGAGGAAGGGAAAAGTATTTTCTTTATTGGCAGCATAATGAGTCACCCTTGGATAAATCACATATGTCCGTTTGTTCATTAGACTATGGGATGTGGTACAACCTTAGGAATGTTTTCTCGCTATATAGATTTGTGTCCTCCACCATTTGGTTATTCTTCCAAACATATGGAGAGTTTGCGTTGCCTCCTGCTTCGTAGACTTGTGATTAACATACATGCTGCCTGAGTCTCATCACTTGTCATGATATTGTCCAAGGGAAATTTTTCACTAAGCCTGAGTCGACCCCTCTACAATGTGTCTCTTGTCCGCATACCCGACCATCTTGAACATCCAATCAAGTCCTTGTTCGAAATCATTGAAGCCTTCAGTCCGATCATCAAGATTATCAAATCCATGACTGACGAGCCGTCAAAGACCTCTGGGTAATGCATTCGTACACTCATATTACACTCCTAACCGAGTTTTGGAATATTTTGAAGTTGTTGCTCGAGCTCTGAAGATCTCATCTCCAGCCATCAGGCCGAATCATCTTCTAGAAGATGGATACTCTATATGTATATCTTTCTGATTTCGAGATGTAGCTCCACTGTGTATTGTTTGCGGCTACTCTTTATAGTTATTTGACATGGATCTACAGTGTATTTTATTGGTAGCCATGATTCTATTATGATAATGGGTATGCCTGCCTCGGTGAGACATTTGTTATTTTACAGATGGCACCTCCCGGTTCCTTATCCTTGGGCTCAATCATTTAGCACATCAGTAAAGATTGGTAATGTATTTCGGCCATCAGATGCTCTTTTGACCTCACACATTAGGGGGCATCTGTGATAACCCGAAATTTCACCACACATGCTTACCTAGCATCAGGCCAACTCATATCCTTTCTTTGCCCAAAACACTACTGAACAACTCTTTGAAAATCCTCTTGAATAAAGGCCCACATGCCCTGACTCACTACTGCACACGTGTACACGCTAGCTGACCCAAAACAGCCCGCGTGGACTGACAAAATCATGAAAAAAGGAAAGTTGCCGACATAACAAAAAGCTATGGGTGAGTTAATTGAAACTCCTGGCCATGCATGGCCAAGGGTTCATCCAAATACCTAGCTCCTTCTAGCCTATAAAAGAAGGGGTAGGGGTACCATTTGGAAGGGGGGAAAATATATCAAAGAAACTCTGCCCATTTACATATTCCATTGTCCCAACCCTTTAGCCTTTCCTAATTCCAAAGGAGATTTAAAGCAAAGTAGTTGAAGGACAGAAGAAGAGGATCCCAGGATCAGGTTCAAGGAGCGGTGGGCGGTCTCAACTTTTGTAAGTTGACTCATTTTAAGTAATAAAGAGAATGCTTTTCCTATCCCAATTCATGAACTTTTTATGGTTTGATTAGTTTATGTTTGATTTCTAACCCGTTAGTATATAAGTAGTATGCATGCATAGTTGTTGCTCGTCTTGAATGCAGGTCAGCATGGGAAGGAGCATTGCGAACAAGTAATCAAGCACAATGGAGGATAAACATCAAACACCGGTAACGAGGTAGGTTGATCTTTTCATGCATTTACTAAGAAAAGCGGATTTAAATCTAGGGATGAAGGTAGAAAGTAATTTCTATTCGGTCATATCTACATGCAAAGTCTGAACTCTATTTGCTAGTCTATAGGGTGTTTTTCCCCAACAACAATCCCTCCTTGAGTTGCCCAACTCTTGGAAGGACATCCAACCTGTGACCCATTTCTAAGGCCCAAAATATAAATGTCGCACTTTGACCAAGGTACCTAGTGGAAAAAACTTAGGGAATCTACCTAGGTGGTTATTGTGGGCTGCAATCGCACCTTGATCAGATTTTCTGTGGCTATTGGGAAATATCGCCAACTCTTTTGAGATATGCACCCTTTATTCCTCATTATAACTAATTATTTCAACCTTCACTAATTCCTCTTTTAGTGGCTTCATACCCCACTGTTGAGTGCTATTGGAAGGTTTAGTTCTCTTTGAGAGGAAGGATGATACATCTTTTAGGACATGAGCATTTGTTGTTATTGTTACCCCACATGGACAAAATCCACCTATCCGCATGCTAGTTTATTTTATATTTGATTTATGTATGACGTCCATTTGATTACATGCAATTGTTAGTTATACTATCTTGTGAAGGTACAAAATATACAATACTCTGATTCATTTATTTCTCTCTTGTCACCATTTTCATACATTTACTTTTCTAGTTAGAAATAGGGGAGCCACAGAATCCCCGTCATTCCATACACTTGCAGAATCCCCCTTCCATTCTAGGAGGAATCCCTAGTCTTGCCAACTCATTGACCCAACCATATCACTACTACTATTTTGGTATCAACGATACTTGGTTCCACTTTTCTTGGGTCAAATTCCCAAGGCCGTCCATCCACTAGTTCTCCTTCACAAGGAGGTCAAACTTCCTCTCAAGGGAGAATTACAACCCCACCAAATCTCTCTCAGAGAACATGTCCACTACTTTCCCACAAAATGGCTAGAACTAATCCTCCACCAAATATCCCTATGCCATACTTGGCATCACTCAATATTCCTTATTTGACCAAATTCATGAATGATCCCATTTTACATGACCCCACATGGCCCAATATGCCTACCAAACTACCTTAAGATATTCCAAAGTTTGAAGGAAAGCCAGGAGAAGATATCGCCAAGCATGTTATGAACTACCACTTATGGTGATGTTCCAACAAAATCATGGATGATTCCATCCACTTGAGTTTATTCCAAAGAACTCTCACAGGCCCATCAACCAAATGGTATGTGGACGAAAAATCAGGGTCCCATGTGACCTTTGAATCATTGGTCGTGGCCTTTTTGTCCTTTTTCCAACTACCAGTGCATCATGATATTGGATTAGAGATTCTCTCTAAGTTAAAACAAACCATTTCTATCCATATAGATGACCACATCCATGAATGGAACCGACAACGTAGTTTGTGTAAAGCAGAAACCACCAAGGAAGAACATCTTGATTGGTTTCTCAAATCACTTGTCTCTGTTATTTCCAAGGATGTAGAATCCACTTTTCCTCAGTTAGAAGAAGAAGCCATCAACAAGGCCCAATAGTTTGACCTCATCTATGCTCAGTTAGGTTACGTATACATAGTATTTCCTGATTCACCTAGACCCATTCCATTTGGCTAGGAAAAACCTGAGATGTCCTACGCAGCAGATGGGTTGATTGGTTCTATGAACCATATCAAACCTTACATCCACCCGTCACCCGTGTATGGTGCACATCAATATCCACAACCATATTGAGGTATTTCATATTACCCTCCTCCCACTCACCAACAGGCATATCCTATTGTTCCCCCTCCTCCAATGGGCGGACCCTCACTGGTACCCATGATGTGTCTGGACTCTCAACCGAGTACGAGTTCTCCTTCTACCTCTGCATACAACCTTAGCACTAGTGGAAGTGCTTCAACTTCATACATTCCATATGGATTGTCTCCACAAAATAATACATATTTTCCATTCCATGGTCCTACACTACCAGTTTCACCTCCAGCAAGACAACCACAAGCCGATGTTAACTTTGTTCAACCCTCTCCCATTCAACAGCTTCAAACTTTTGAACAATTTAATATGGAAAATTCAGCCCATTCTCCGAATAATGACAAGAATAAAGGGAAAAACTGAAACAATAAAATCCCAGGACCAGGAAGAAATAACCCCCAACAAAACAATCCCATTGGGGGAAACCATAATCAAGACAACGAGAACCCCCAAGGGGGAAAAAATAAAAATCAACCATGACAAGGGAGGAACAATAACCTCTGGACTAACTTCCCTTGCACTCTCTGTGGTGAGTATGGACATTATGCACACCATTTCCCCCAAATTTATGACGTGAAATGAATGAAAGAATCCATGAACGTGTATCGTCCTCCAGCGCAACCTTCCCCTCAACATGCCCCACAACAGTACTTGCAACAACCACCTCTCATTTTTTTTCAAAACCATATTCCACACAAAGGTGTGATGAATACCCAACAAGAAGTACACCCTACTCCACCCAAAATGGGTCAGTATCAAAACCCAGGTCCCAATCAACCTGGAAAACTAGTCAATCACAACATCCTCCTTACCAGTGAAGAATAAATTCTTTTGCAAACACGTGGTCACCAATATGTTGTTCCCCCTAAATCTACCCTGACCACCTCATAAGTGACTCTAGCTACATCCAAACAACCATTGATGATTCCATGCCCCAACATTGAATCAAACCCTCATATACCATGTATCCCTTTACGAAGGAATGTACATAACCCTCATGCTAGGGTAGCCCATAGTTACATTCTGGTCGATGAATTAGCACAATCTCCTACAGCCATGTCCATATTGGAGGTCCTCCACACTTTTCCAACTAATCAGAAATCCTTTTTTTCTGCCTTGAGGGCAGTTGATCCAACTGATACTAGACTCATCACCTTTGATCTAGATAGTAGAGAACCACACTTCCCCACCCTAGTAGCTTTTCATATACCAGTTAAAATATGGAACATCATAGTTCATCATTTCATCATCAATGAAGGTGCATCCACAAGCATAATTTCCAAAGTAGTATAGTAAAAACTTGGCTCACTAGAGATAGTACCATCTTCCATCACCCTAAGATTTTACGATGGTCAACCATAGTCCCTTGAAGGGATCTTTCAAAATGTTCATAGAACTTGGGGGAAAAACCCTCCTCATCGATATTGAAGTTATCGACACCCCACTTGATTATAACAATATCATGTTTTCACATAGCTACATGTAACCTATGAAGGAGGTGGCCTCTTCTGTGTTTCGAATGATGATGTTGCCCGATGATCAGAACATCATCACCATTGACCAAATTACACATTAGGAGCCTAATAATTTCGCCAACATTGATAACATTCTCCCCCTTGTTCGCACTAGCTCAGATTCTTATTCAGTCATTGACATGGGTCCCAGAATTTTCAAAGACCCATCCTTGCTGGGGGCATATCATGGAGCACCACCTCTCCTACACCCTTCAACACAAGTGTGTTTAGTATCTTCTAATGGAACATATATTGGATACAATACTCCTCCCATGGAGGCCCCTCCCCACATAGAAGTTCCATCAGTTGGAGAACTATAACCTCAAGAATTCCCTAATAACCTCACTGCACCACTTATCCCAGNTAATCCCCCAAGCCATTACGCAAATTCCCTTCTTCTACCCCCCACCTGGAGTCCAATCATTCCAGGTAGTTGTGACCCTTACCCTTCCTAAAATGGTGCTTTCCATCCCTGTATGGTATCTTCATCCACCCACGATGGTTCCTCAACCATATCTCCCTCCTCAGATAGAGGTAATACCAATGCAAATCCCAGTTCAAGATCCTTCCACACCACCATCACCCCCAACTATTGTCACCACTGCCACTGGTAGGGGAAGAAGAAAGAAGAAAGACCCCACATCTCTGCTTCCTCCCCAAGTTAAACATCCTTGCACACTATCTGAAAGAGAAGGACACCTTACTAATAGATGTCCTAATCTTCCTGATTTACACAATCTGATCCAACTAACTAGAGAAACCACATTTCTCCCCACTCTGCCAATTACATTCACTACTAATACGGAGTCCTCCATCGTAAGCAATAAAGGGTTGCGAACCAAATTCACTTGTGCCATCTGTTCAGAATATGGCCACTACACTCATCATTTCCCAACTCTACCTTAGTTTTGCCAGACGTTAGCTAGTGTATGCCAAACATCTCGGCTAGAGCCTTCTCATAAGCTCCCTACTGCGGCTGACATTAGTGATATTCGATATATTTCATCGTCAGTCATTGAGCGAACAAGGAACCCTCCACAGTATCAGGACATGTACTTTATGTCCAATGGTCCCTCACACCCTATACACGATATCCCATCTATGTCCTCACCACTTGAGGACAATAACACCTACCCATTGACAATTCCCCTTGTCACCTCCCAAGATCCCTTGTACTCTCTCATTTTTCACTGTGACAAGGATATCCTAGAGGAACTCACTGCCCCAGATTTCCCATAGAGTGTGCTCCATCATCAAGCACTTTTCCTTTCACAGGAGGCCTTTCACCCCCCTGTCCAAGCCTCCATGTGTGCAATCGAAACAAAGTATTTTATTCCTTCAAGGCATATAGATTGGTTCAACAACCCTTTCCCAGCCCCAAATTATTTTTAATAAGGAAACATGGCCAACATCTCCCCCACCATCAAAATTGACATTTCCATTAAACCGAGAATCATAGAAGAAATCACCATTGTTGTCGCATTCTCCCCTGAATAACTCATTTCTTACAAATCTCTCTTTCAGGAATACTATGATATTTTTTCCTAGAAATATATGGATATGCCCAACCTTTATCCGTCTATAGTCGAGCATCGAATCGACACTTGGCCAGAGGTCTCCACAGTTTGTCAAAAGAAACACCCCCTTCACCCATCCAAAGATGTGGATATCAGAGATGAAATTGACAAGTTACACACTATTGGTTTGATTTACCTCATTGCGTACACTTCATGGTTCTCCAACCCCATCCCCATTAACAAAAAATAGGGCATTATTCATGTCTGCACAAATTTTCACGATCTCAACCACACTTTTCCCAAAGACAACTTTCCAGCCCCTTTCATTGACCAAATTATCGATGATTGTGTTGGCCATGAGGAATTTTCCTCTAAGGATGGCTTCTTCGTCTACAATCAAATCCATATCCATCCATCAGATCAATATAAAGCTGCTTTTACGACCCCTTGGGGTACCTTTTCTTATCGCGTCATGCCTTTTGGACTTAAGAATAGAGGTTCTACATTCCAATTGGCCATGACCTATGTTTTCCATGATCTTTCTCACATCATCCTTTCTTATTTAGATGACCTCACTGCTCGATCCAAAAAGCGAACTAAAAATTTAGATGACTTACGCATCATTTTCTAATGATGTCACCAGTACAATAATCTACTTGAACCCCCTCAAGTGTGTCTTTTGCATCATGGCCAGACACCTACTTAGGCTCATTTTTTCCCAAAATGGCATCACAGTGGACCCCCTCAAGTTCCAATATATCACATAAATTCCACCACTTAGGAGTTTACCCCAACTACAAAGACTACAAGGCAAAGCAAACTTTTTACGTCGCTTTGTCCCAGACTATGCCACTCACGAGAATGGTTTTCTCCACTTACTACAATGTGATATCCCATTTCAATGGCACGAACATGCTCAAAAAAGTTTTGATGATTTAAAATTTTCCTTATCCAATTCCCCTTTGATTATTCCCCTAGAATATGATCGCGATTACATCCTCTACTTGTCATCCTTAGCTATCTCAGTAGTTGAAGTCCTTGTCCAATTAGGGGATGAAGGGTGTGAACATGTCATTTACTACATCAGTAAAACCCTTTCAGGGCCACCCTTGAAGTATATTCATGATGAGAAACTAGTGTTAGTAGTTTTCCTCATAGTCCAAAAAATGGGACATTACATTCTACTTCAAACTACCAAGGTCATAGCAGATTCCAACCCCATGCAGTACTTGCTTATTCGATGGAAGATTAATCAAAAATTTTCCCAATGGATTTTCATCCTCCAGGAATACGATCTATACTTTTGTACTCCCAAAAGAAAGAAAGTTCTTGTCCTCTCCAAACTCATTACGAATTTTCCCTCGAACGCTAAAGCTTCCCCCGTCAATGAGGATTTCTCTGATGAACACCTCTTCTTCATCACCTATGATGACCCCTGGTATGACCACCTCCTCATCTACCTTCGAACATGGAATTTTGGGTCTCATCTTTCTCAATATGATCGTTGATGCATTCTCCATAAGGCCACTCAATACCTCCTCATCGGAGACGTTCTCTATCGATGAGGGGTCGATACCATTCTTCGATGATGTCTTACCTTCGAAAAAGCTGAAAGAGTCTTGAATGATTGCCACAATGAAACTTGTGGTGGTCACCTATCAGGTATGTCCACCGCTCAAAAAATCATTCACGCAGGGTACTTCTAGCCCACGTTGTTTCATGATTGCATCCACGTTGTCAAGTGATGCGACAAATGCCAGCTTTATGTAAACAAAGCACGAGCACCACCAACTCTTCTATATCCAGTCATCATCATTGTCCCTTTCTGCAAATGGGCCATAGACTTCATGAATTTCCATCCTACATCTAGTAATGGACATAAGTACATTGTCATGGTAGTAGATTACTTTACCAAATGGGTCAAATTCATGCCCACATTTAACAACACCGCTGACACAACAACACATTTCTTCTTGAACCATGTCATTACTTGATTCGAATTCCCACTACAGTTAGTCTCTGATCATGGTAAACACTTTGAGAAAGATATATTTGCGAAAATCTCCTCAAAGTTAGGATTCTCCCACAAGATTACCTCCCCCTACTACCCTCATTCCAATAGACCGGTCGAAGCTGTCAACAAAGTCCTAAAAAACATGCCACAACATATCATCGAAAAACATAAGACCAATTGGCATCACATTTTGTTTTCTACTTTATGGGATTATAGCATGTCATTCAAAACTGCCACCAGTTTTACACCTTTCCACCTCATCCATGGGATCAAAGCCACCCTCCCTATCAAGTGCGAAATCCCCACGTTAACACACTTCCATTGAGATATTACTTGACACTGCTCCAATGGAGCGGCGCCTGCTAACCTTATATTCTCTTGATGAATATTGTCGATCTTCATTACAAAACAATGAGGCAGCTAACAAATGGTCCAAAGTGACCTTCAACCGCCATGTCAACCTCCACTCATTTAACGAAGGTGATCTCATGTTAGCCTATGATATCGCCCATGATACTTTGTACCATGGGAAATTTGAGTCATTATGACATGGACCCTACATCGTCCAACACTTCCCTATTAAAGGCACATACATCCTAGCCTCTCCAGAAGGATACCCTCTCAAAGAACATGTCAACGGGTTGTACTTAAGGAAGTTTTACGCTTGAGCTTAGCCATCCTACCTTAGGATTTTATTTTTACACATTTGTAGAGTTTTTAATCTTATTTTCTGCCACCACTCCTCTTGTCTGATCTATCATCCATGTTATTGACAAATGCATCATCCATCATCCTACCACATTAGTTATGCTAATGGTTCCAGCCACTTGACCCAGAATATCACTTCGGCCACTTGGGCCCTCTGTACTCCCTCACATGTCCTACTACACTCCAGTAGAATATGTTTGGTCTCAACCACCAGTAACCAATATGAGTATGATGTCATCATTGGTCTCCTTGCCAAGGCCAGTCATCGCCACATTCATCACCTAAGCATTCTATTGGATTCCCAACTTGTCATCCTGCATCTCAACAATTTATATCATGTTCACGATCCTTGCCTCTTTCGCAAATACCTGAAATTTAGACTCCTATCTCACAACTTTGATTGAATCACATTTACACATATTCCAAGATAATTTAATCAAGTAGTAGATAACATGGCCAACCTAGTATTATATTGGCATTTATCACATTAAACATCATTTTTATACATAGCATCATAAATTTGTCACAACACGTAGAAAATACATCATAAACATTAAAACATAACACATAACACATAGAGACATGAATGGTCCAAAATATATCCATATATATAAAATCAAGTGTCATAAGTGTTTACAAAAAATATACATGTACAAATTTATCGTAGGATCATGAATCCGCCCCCACCCCTATGAGTACAAAAATGGATATCAACTACCCTATACAAAAATTGGTTCCCAAGCCCATACATACAAAACCCGAGACTCATGGTGCCCCCAGAGCTCCCCCCCAGGTCCTCTGTTAGTTGGAGGTTCCCCACAAGCTAGGGGCCCTCAATGTCCAAGAGGTAATCGACCAGTCATCGCTTCCCCCACTACTGTCGCTCAATGGATAAGGGTGCACCATTCTATCGATACACCCACGCACTACTCCAGGACCTCCTCTTCCTAGATATGGGCACACATGACCTCAACTATTCCTTGTAAAACCCGCTCGAAGCACTAGTGTAGGTCCTTCAACATCACTTTAGCCTCTGTATGTGGCTCATGTAATGGTCCAGCACCAGTGTCATCTCATCGCCACCTATGTCTTTCCCTCAGCTCTGCAGGCATCAGTTGTACTAGTCCCTGGTGAGACGACTCCCCAACCACCTCCTCCTCTCGGCCTCAAGGTCCCAAATCTACAAAACAACAGAAGAGATAGTGTTAGCATCCATATATACATATATAATCAATACTATCTATCAAAATAAAAAAGCATAAAATTACAACACATACCTCGCTAATCCCAGTCCTCCCCAGTGGGTAGCATCATGTCTAGATCATGGTCATATTCCATCCTGCATATAGATACCTCAGAATCACCCATGGAATCTGTCACCACACTCGCACCAATGTGGACATGAAATAGTGGCCACACTCCCTACCTCCATTTTGGGCCAACACATGGGCCCACCACATCAGTCACATCTCTCATTGCCCCGTGGGCTCGAGAATAATCCTTGGGTGCAACAGAGGAACCCTCTCAAAAAACCAGGCCACCAGAATGGACCCGAAAGAAAACTCATTAGATTCAAATCTCCGACATTGGTTGACCTCTCCCATCATCTTGGTGTGCATAAACACACTCCAGTAAAAATAGTCTGCATCTAGGACCCACTCCACTACTCTCATTTCACTTGCAGTGATCTGCTGAGTCCCCAAGGATCTGTATATCCTCACCACCATAGCGGTGATGCACTATGTTAAAAGATCATTTATCGCCTCAATACGGATGACTGAACCCGACATCAGGTTCAGCCTTGTGTAGTGATGAGCTGCCAAGTCACCAATTATATACTCCCCCAGTAGCTGGGGATCGAGAGGAAGGGCCATCCCATGGAATGGGAGCCCCATCCAGAAATACACATCCTTGGTGGCTGATAATGTCATTTGTTTCCCTCTAACTATGAAGCACTGCATATTTGTGCTCCACATCTCAATCAGATACTGAAGCAGGAACTCCTGTGACCATATCAAAGGGAAGTTGAAGAACTTGAGGAATCCGTAGGCTGCCAAGTATCTCTGAACACTCGACTACGCTCTCACCGCCTCCCATAGACAGTCCCTATCACGCTCTCTCCAGTGCACTAGAATCATGATCTTGGATTATGTTGATCACCTGCATCCACACAAAAACACTTGATCAGCCTCATCATCCATAAAATAACATCAAAAATTCAAAAAACTCAACCCTTTAGGCTTTCCTCCAGTGCGTGACTTTCACCCAGACAGGTGTGCGCTTGTTCTTTTCATAGTTGCGCACTAATCCACATCTGTCTAGAAAACATTCATGCATGATTGCATGCCTTCCAGTCCCTTGTTCCCACATGCTTGATTGTGTCAAGCACAATTTCACATTGTGCACTCAAAAATGGATTATACCTGCACACATATGTGTAGGTATTCCTCTTTTTCCAGCGCACTGGTGGGCCCCCACCCAAAAAATCCCCTGTACGACCCTCCATACACTCCCTACCAAAAAATTAAGAATTTCAAAAGATGAAGGAGGATAGGACCACTAACCTGTCTCTTGCCACTCTCGGATCGGTAGCCTCACGCTCCCGCAAAATCAAAATATCCTTAGAGAAATATCATCAATTAAGCTATAGTGACAGGTACAAATGAGGTGGCATTATGGGCCCAGCAGCCATAATATAGCCCCTTTTCCAAACTTCCACACTCTGTTACGGGAGCCTATAGCCTCCATTTTCTGATCTGTTCTCAGCCACAAAATTTTGGTCCCTCCATCTACACATTCACATTCCCTGGGTCATCATATGCACTTGGCCCTGGAGGGGCATTTTTCTCACATCACGTTTAGGTATGCATGCTCATGTTCAATTTTCTCAAATAGCTACTATATTATCATCAGATATTGTTCACGTTGGGTATTTGGTTTTCATGTGTGCAGGTACTTGTTCTGCAAGATTACTTATTCCCTCTATAAATCACTTGCATATACCATTCATACCCTATGACATTTACCTTTAGGGTTCTTACATATGGCTTTATAGTACCTTTATCTCTACTACATTTGGGTACTGGCACTCGGTAACACTCTCCCCCACATGATTTTTCCCATTTATAATTCCCCTTGGAAACTTGACACTCATGTTGATTTCACCCCCTAGGTTCAGGAGTCCCAATAGTCTTATGCACTTCTGAGAATGAACCCCATACTTCTTCTCATCATATTTTTGACCTTCTTGATGGACTCCCAGGCCATATCATCTCAGTTCTATTGACTACACCTCTGTAGCTTCATTACCCTTCCATCTCATCCACCATCATTTTTCCCATCGACAGATTGTCCTCCATTCATTTAACTAATATAGAAACCCACCCATGGGGCCCCCACCCTCCACCAATTTTTTTTCACAAACTTGCGCCATAGCATGACAAGTCGTCTTTCACTAGGGAACCCATTTCTATATTGGTATAATCAACCCAAATTATTCTTTATTTCTTTGGTAATTTTAAAAAGCCTTTTTTTCCCATCATTTACATAGCTTTTTCGTCATCATCCTTGATGAGCTTCTTTTTCCTAGAAAAGCAACCCATGTCATCATTGGTTGGGGAATCCACTTTATTTTCATACTGAAATCGTTCACGAACCCCGATTATCCAAAGTCCATGTACCCATGATCTCTGATTTTTTCCACTTTGTTATCCTCTGGCATAGTTTAACCCCGTGCCTAGTAGGCCCACTAACACTAGATCTCGTTTTACGGTTTCTTCCAATCATCCTTGCAAATTCCCCAACCAAGGGTATTCTTGACTCTCCTCAAATCTTGACTTCGTTCATATTACCCATTCGTACCTGATATCATCTCAGTGGATTTCACAAAGACCTTTTCTTATTGGAGTTGTGTCTCCCTTTCTATCGACGTCATCATAGTTTCCAGAAGGGACACAATATCTTGACTCTCATTACCTTCACAATGAGGAGTCTCAGACGACACAGAAAGAATCATCATTTCTCTCTAATTATGTTGACCCCCATAACATTTGACTTTAACCAACTCTCATGTTACAGTGGGTCTTACTGTGTGACTATTGTAGTTGTTTCGTACCAACTGAAGACCTATGAATTTGTTAAGCCATCAATGACTACGAGTCATCGAAATTTTTTATAGCCATCCCTGCCTCACTTCAGAGTCCGTTCACCATTCAGAATTGTCATCTGCCATTATCAACTACCCCCGAGGGCACTTTAGGTATCTACATCAACATACATATTCAGTTACAGTCTCCCATTTTGGCTTCATGACACGAGCATGGGGCATGCCTGCCTCGTTTGTACATAGATTTTCTTTTTCCTCCCTAGATAAAGGTTTGGGTCCCACAATTTTCCCTCTCCCTCCAGTGGATGGCTCTTCCAGTTCCTCTCTTCACTCTTCATTACAATGGCACTCTTAGCAAAAGAAACATTGATGTATTTTAGTTATACATATGATTATAACCTCACACATCAGGGGGGCATATGTTATCACTGAAAAATCATCCGCAACATTGCACGCAAATGGTTAAATAAACACATCGATTTCAACATTAATTTGTCCAACTACAACACCAAAATTCATTCAAAAGAAAAAAATCCTATACAATTGGGTAAAAAATTGAAATGCGTAGATTCACTAAAGGAAGTGCGTGCACTGTGCGTAGTATGTGTAGGCCAACACATCCCTCAGTGCGCACAATGCAAAAAATGCGTGGATTTGTATGAGAAAAGCTGAAAACTTCTATGAATGATGCATTTATGGATCTTGTTGGCCTCTCAACCACTTCTGGTCCAACCCGCAACATGATTTGACACTCATGTCTAAGTGAAATCTAGCGTCGGGGTTGATCAAGGGCTAGAGGGTGCCATAAAAGACCCCTTGTTCACACTATGAACCAATTACATTTTTCCATGTATGAATGTTATAAATAAGAGCCATGGGTGTGCTAAGAAACCAAGATCTTCATAGTATTTTTATGTTGCAAGAATTATTCCTTGGGAATCCTCTTTCTCATGGAAGCATTCAATCTCCATTGCAACAGGCCATTCCACTCACCTGTTGAGGGAATAGGCATTTTTTTTCTTCACCATTTTCCATTTCTTCCATTTTATAAAAATCTCTCAATTAGGGAACTTAAGAGTCGTCCCAAGGAGGAAGAGGGGACTCATAAGTCCCTATTTTTCTCTACGGTGTTTTGCCTACTTGTAACGTTCACCCGGCCACCCGTAGGCGGAGGGACGCAACTCTAGAGAAACCACTCATGCTCTGACACCAGTCGGTAACATTCCCAGCCTTAACAGGCTGGACCATGCTACTCTAGGGAATGCTTTCATTCCCTTACTGCGGAACATACGGTAACATACCTAGTAGTCAACTGAGCTATGCCACATAAATTTACTCTTTAAACTGCATGCAACTAAAACATATACATAAAACACTCTTGTGGAATATTTACATATAAACATAAACAAACAATTACTTTCTATAACATATGACTTTTATACTGAAATAATAGTAACTACAGATATGCAGCATTTACAGGGAATTACCCAAAAACATACAGGCAATTATGATCACATATATGATAAATCGTAACATAGGCATGTAAATAACAAAGCAACATAACATTTTATCATACAATTGGTACTTATCTTAGAAATTGTTTCACCAATTGCGTACAGACCATCCACGAACCTCTCAGCGTTAGACTACACTATTCATCATTCTCAACAGTGAGTCACCTCGAAGCTGGGACTGAACTCCACCCAGGGTAAAGGGTTCCTATCCAGGCTAAGGCTCATCAGAAACAGGAAAGACTATGTCCTAGGTGCTCACTCAACTAACAGCCTACAACCTCTCATTCCCCACATGCCTATCCCACCCAAGGAAGTGTGCCTCTTCTCTGCTCAACAGTCCCTTGGCTACCCCACTTCTCTTCCAGGGCTTCAACAACAATCCAGACCGAAATTCTCAGAGCACTGTAGCTACAATTTAGCACCTTTGGGAATCAATCCCCAAAAATTCTCTCGCTCATAGAATTGCTCACGGGCCTGAAAAACTGCTTCTTCAATCCTGTTCCAAGCTAACCAGGTACACCAACTAAAAAGGGCTATGGGAACAGGCTCCGGAATGGTCAAATGGTTGTCTCAAGGATAACTGAATGCATGAGTGAAAATGGTCATGGAATCATTGACTGGATAACTAAGTGTGGAAAATAATCACTGCGAAACTCTTGTGAAAGTGATGGTGGAATGATGGTCAAGCTGATGGTTAGAAATCCCATGAAAAGTGACCAAATGAGCTGAGTTCCCCATGATATGAATGCATGTCCCCAACTTGACACTTGTCATATCGGAAGTTAATTTGGTCCACTTTTCCCCAACTTTAGAACTTAGGATAAAACAATTATCCATACTTTATGTTTTAGGAAATATTAATATAATATTCCCTTGACTTTTGGCCCTCCCTTTCCCTAACTGGCGAATTTCAATCCCTCATCTCTTTTATCATGGTCGGTCTATGCGTAGCAATGTATTTTATATTAATCATGAATCATGTACAAAGTAGGCACATTTTCCTTTGACATCTAGGCGATTCGGCCCAATACCAAAACATAAGCATCCCAACTTATAATAACCGGCTCACCAGCCCATAACAAATATCATATACACGAGGCTCGCTGTCCTCCGTACTGCACGCACCTTAGTTACTGCACGTGGTATCCTGGAATGTGCATATTACATCATTTTACTGCGTAGTTCATGCGTGCACTATGCCACATGACGTGCATTACCAAACGAGGTCAAAATAGCTCACCAGATGAAGTTCATTTATATTACATTTACAATTGGGTTTGGCTGAGGGTTATTACAATCCCCTCCCCTTATTTATGCACTGTCCTTAGTGCATCATACACCCATATATAACAGAGTTTTCAAAAATATTCAAAAATATGTGGGTATTAAGTCCGCATTTCATCTTCATGCTCCCAAGTAGCATCCTCGGGAACGTACCAGGTCCATTGAACCTTTACAAGCCCTATGGATCGGTTCCGAAGATGTTTGAATTTCCGGTCCAAAATGCACATCAGATGCACTTGAAAAGCACCTTCTTGCTCCACCTGAATCACATTCCAGTCAATAACATGATTAGCATTAGGTATATATTTCTTTAGCAATGATACATGGAAGACATTATGAATAGACATAGATGTAGGCAATGCAATCATATAAGCAACTGGACCAATCCTCTCTAGGATTTCAAAAGGCCCACAAAATCTGGCTATCAACTTGGCGCAGCTTCCCAGCTTTAGAGAACTCTTTTTATCTTTCACTTTTAGGAAAACATGATCACCCACGTTGAATTCTCTATGGGTTATGTTCTTATCGGCGTAACTTTTCTGTCTGTCTTGGGCAGCTTTTAAATTCTTCTTAATTTTACTCATTTGGTCCTCCATTTCCCTGAGTAACTCTAGCCCAAATGCTGTCCTATCAGTTGGATTATCCCAACCCATTGGAGTATTGCACTTTCTGTCATAAAGTGCTTCAAATGGGCTCATCTTCAATGATGCCTGATACCCATTGTTGTACACGAATTCTACCAAGTGTAGGTAGTCTTCCCATTTCGATGGTTTTTCCATCACATACATTCTCAGTATATCTTCTATCACCTTGTTCACCGTCTCTATTTGTCCATCGGACTCAGGATGATAAGTTGTACTAAAGTTTGGATTCATTCTAAATCCTTTGAACAATCCTTTCTAGAAATTTGAGGTGAATTTTGGGTCTCTGTCGAACACAATTGTTTTAGGAATCCCATGCAATTGTGCCACTTCCTTCATGAAAATATCAACAAACTCTATTTCCTTATGCATAGTTTTCAGCGGAATAAAATGGGAATCTTTTATAATCTTGTCCACCACCACCATGATCGAATCATGCATCTTTCCTATTCTGGGCAATCCCGTAATAAAATCCATTGTCACCATTTCCCACTTCCATTCAAGAATGGTTAAAGGTTGCAGCAACCCTGTTGGGTGCATATTCTCATATTTCACTTTCTGGCATTCCATACATCTAGCGATGTACTCGGTGATCTCTTTATTCATACCTAGCCAAAAGTAATGTCTCTTGATCACTGCCATGGTTTTCTGATATCCAGAGTTCCCTGCATAAGGAACATTATGTGTTTCATGCAAAATCATACGTTTCAAGTCCTGGACATTTGGACCAAAAATCCTATTCTTGTGCAATAGTATTCCATCTATTCCCAACTTATAATTATCCACCTTCTAAAGCATCTTACCCTGTTGTAGCATTGCTACCAATTCTCTATACTATAGATCTGCATTTGTAGCCTCCAGAATTTTTCTTTTAATATCAATTTGGTACATGCTAATGGTTGTAGCATGTAATTCATGCACCTTCCTTCTGAGTGCATCAACCACTTTATTCTCTTTCCCCTTGATATGATTTATATCAAACTCATATTCACTTATAAATTCTAACCATCTTCTTTGTCTAGAATTTATATTTGGCTGATCAAATAAATATTTCAGACCATTGTGGTCTATTCTTAGCTCAAACATATTTCCCATGAGGTAGTGTCTCCATTTCCTCAAGCCATGCATTATCGCTACCAACTCCAAATCATGAGTGGAATAGTTTCTTTCATGATCCTTCAAATTCCTTGATTCATAACATATGACAAACCCATTTTGATAGAGGACTCCACCAAGTCCTTCATTACATGCATCGGTGCATACGATGAAGTCTTCTTCTGCGTCTGCAATCCTTAATATTGGAGCACTTGTCAATAATTGTTTCAAGTGTTGGAAACTATTCTCGCAATCGAGTGTCCACTGAAACTTCACTCCCTTTCTTTGCAAAGAATTTATTGGGTGTGAAATCTTTGAGAATCCTTTAGTAAATATTTTGTAGTATCCTGCAAGACCCATGAATGATCTCACCTCTGTCACATTCTTCGGTGCTGACCATTCTCTAACGGCCTCTATCTTCTCAGGATCCACTTCTATCCCATCCTTTGAAATGATATGCCCCAAATAATGAATTTGTTTCTAATAAAATGAGCACTTGCTCAATTTGGCATATAACTGATGCTCCCTTAATAATTGCAACACCACCCTCAAATGTTTTCCATTCTCTTCCTATGACTTGGAATATATAAGAATGTCATCCAAAAATACAATGACAAACTTGTCCAAAAACTCTTGGAAAACACCATTCATTAAGAACATGAAAACAACTGTTGCATTTGACAACCCAAATGGTACCACCGTGAACTCATAATGACCCTACCTTGTCCTGAAGGTGGTCTTGCTAATATCTTCTTCTTTAATTCTTACGTGATGGTATCCCAATCTAAGATCTATCTTTACATCCTTCAATTCATCAAAGAGGTCATCAATCCTCGACAGAGGATACTTGTTCTTAACAGTCACTTTATTCAACTATCTGAAGTCAATGCAAAACCTTAGTGTTCCATCTTTCTTTCTCACAAACAAGACTAGGGCACCCCAAGGTGATATGCTTGGGCATATATACCCCTTCTTCAGAAGTTCTTCAAGCTGCATTTCCAACTCCTTCAATTCTGGTGTACTCATTCTGTAAGGAGTCATTGATATTGGCGCTGCTCCAGGCATCAAATTTATAGAGAAATCAATGTCTCTCCTTGGGGGTAGTCCAGGTACCTCCTTGAACACATCTTCAAAATCTTCCAGGACTACATAATCTTCCAAATTTGGCACCTTATCTATAGGTGTCTCTACCAAATGAGTTGCAATTATTTGACATCCTTTTCTGTAACACTTCTTCAGCTACAATGATGAAATTTCTCTAATGGTTACTTCCCTGGGGATTCCTTGTACCTTCCTTAGTTTCCCTTCTTCATCCAGGCAAGTAAATGTTTTTTTGTGACAGTATAAGAGAGTGTGATGTTGGTCCAACCAATCCATCCCAATTAGACAGTCATAGGAGCCTGAATGAAAGATGTTTAAATTCTCCTTGGTGTTCAGTCCATTCATGTCTATGAGGCATGACTTAACCATCTCATTAACTTTTCTTCTGGCTCCTATAGATAGTTGCACCAACCAAGATTTCCCATGTTTGCTTCTTGGCAATTGCAAACTTTCCACCATCTTAGGGTCTATATAACTATGACTAGCTCCTGAATCAATTAAAATAGCAAGGGTTTGGTTGTTTATCATACCTTCCACTTCAATCATGTGGGACTCGTACTATGTTTTCTTGTTTTCCAGGGCTGTATAAATCCTTGGCACATATCTACCCATGTCCTCCATTGTTTTAGCTCCCTGTACATTGTGAACAACCCTACCTTTTTCACCTCTGTGAGGACAATCTCTGAACCTATGGTCCCCTTTACAACCCCAACATTGCAAAGGTGGTTTCCTTGGCCGTTGACTCCCTATGTCAATCATTCTGGGTTATTTAGGCGTTTTTTGTCCTTGTGGATTATTTATGAATAATGGTGGCTTAGCTCCCTTCTTCCTCTGATCCATCTTGATTTTTTTATTGTCTTCCCAAGCCTTTTGGAAAGATGGCCTTTCTTTCTATTGATCATATAGGCATTTATCTCTCCTTATGGTCTCTTCTAATGTCTTGGGATCATCATACTGTATTTTTTCACTGATGAATGATGGAAATCCACTTAAATACCTTTGAATTTTGGTTGTCTCATCCTTGATTAAAGAGACATACTTCAATAGTTTTAGAAACCTTCTCTCATATTCATCTATGGTCATACTTCCAAGCTTGAGTTCAAAGAACTCTTTCATTTTCTTGTCATAGTATCTCTTAGTCAAGTAATTCTTCTCAAAATACTTCTTTAATTCCCTCCAAGTAACACTTTTCTCTACAATTTGTTGCACCTGCACAAGTTGATCCCACCACATGGAGGCCTTTCCTTTGCATTTATAGATAGAGATTCTACCTTCTGCATGAGAAGAATAATTATGGAATTGAAAATACTTTGTCATGCCTAGAAACCATGTTTCTGCATATTCATCCTTCTTGTTCTCACCATCAAATGTAGGAGGTTTGATTTTGTTCATTTATCCTCTCATCTCATCCACCCCAGATATCTTATACCTTCTGACAGGGGATAGACTCGAGTTGTTGCCATCTCTCTTATTGGAATGCCTTTGGGAATGATGGTGATGTCTACTAGCACATTTTTCTTTTCTTTTCTCTTTTGAAGGTTTGTGACTCCTGGATTTACTTGAGCCACTCTCCTTAACCAATTTCTTTTCTATTCTTTTCAAACCCTTCAATACCTTCATGTTGAAGTCATCCTACTACTCTTTGTCTTTCATAAGACTTTCATTATTAGCTTTATGGATTTGGACATCCTTCTGCAAATTCTTAATGGTCTCAAACATATTCATATCTTCATTCCTTTCTTCTCCATGTCTGTTGGAGTTCGTTCCTTCCATGCCCAAATGGACATCCACCCCTCTGCTCTTATCTTGCTGATTGTAATTCCCTTGTGCTTCTTCCATTCCTATGGACTCTGCACTAGTCTGATCTGATTGAGTTGTTTTTAATTCTGCAAAATGTGCAACCATTGAAACTTATCAGGATAACAATTCGACAATTCATGAGAATATGAACCATTTTGGTTCAATATACACATCAGAATTATCTCTCCTAATTTCCTAGTGTTATCACCATGAAAATTATAGATAAGACCCAAGTCTCGAAAACACAGATGTGCAGTGGCTTCAGAGATACACTTGTGCAAGAAGGTGGTTTTCCAAAACCACTTTTGCCAAGACGTGGTATCACGTGTCTCAACATGTCAAATCCACCACTCATGGAGTGGGCGACAGCTAGTCAGATCACCCTGCTTCACTCGTTCGCTACTTCACAGCCATGTGACATCAGTTGAACATCGCCATGTAACGAACTCAAAACCTAATAATTTGAAATGGATTGGTCGAGCATTGAAACCCAACGCTCTTGTACGTAATCCATATGCGCTTCATAAATGGAATTCTATAATTACCACTCCCAAATATGAAGGTATATGTGTATCCATAACTGAAGTAATCTCCAAACTTCTTGAATTTCTTCTCTCTATAAAAAAATTTAGGTATCCACAACCTGAGATACATGGACAAGGCTAAATTGAGTGAGACTGGTTATTCGGGAAACATTCTAGACTTTCCTGCGAATAAGGAGGAAAGGGTCCTTGCGCACATTCTAGAAACTAAGTTCCACATAGAATCGACTATAGAATCGCGGCTAGAAGTCAGGATGAATCCCACTATGAAGGATTTAGTCATCAGCAGGCCAACTACTAAGAAGAAAATGAGCAAGCGACAGAAGAAGGAGTAATCTACGGCTGAAGCAGCCGAATGTGTTGGAGATAATCATTTGGTCTGGTTAGATTCTTATTTAAAGGCGAATATCACTAAGATGAAGTAAGTCTTCAGCTAAAATTAAGCATGTTTCAATGAATTTTTGAATAGCTGGTAGCGGAGGTAAGGAGCACCAGAGATGACAGGCTTGTTCTTTAAATGACCCTTTTCACAACAGGCTAACTATTGTCATCACCCTTTTGTCATTTTGTGATTAATACGATTATATAAATACAAAAATGGATTTTAGACTGTTTTATTAAAATTTCTATTTGTTGGTGTTATGAATCTTGTTTTCTTTTATAATAAGTTTTTCTTGTAATCTTATATTTTATTTTCATCTGTCTGAATTGGAGGAAAATAAAACTCAGAATTCTTTTTAATTAATTTTTCGATGTAGTTGTGTGTTTCTTTTTATTTTCTTATTATGAAATTTAAACTCAGACTCATCACTTTCCAAGTGACTTCTCACACACTAAACGTTTACCTGTTCATTTATATTATCATGCATAGCAATATCACAAGGTAAAACGATTTTCCATGCATCTATATCTACTGTGCATTTGTTCTTCGTCACACTGACAACTTACGTGCACTACTCTTGCGTTGTGTGCCAATATCCACTGTGCATAGTTTTGGTACCATGCACTGATATTCCACATGCATTTCATCCTATGCATGCACCATATCAAGTTCAACATATTCCATTGTGCCCAATTATCTACGCACACTACTAAATACACTGTCGTGAAACAACTTATACTCATGCTAATGCACATACCAACAAAACTCTTCTATGTTAAGAAATACTTGCACACCCCATGTGCACATTACTATGTGTGTGATCACCGTGCAAGGCTAAATTTAGTGCATGCATCCGCACATAATAATCTCTCGTGTGGCGCCGCAATTTACCACGCACACTAGCATGCCAACATTTTCCCGCGCGATGCCAAAATTTACCATGCACACTAGCACACCAACCTTTTCCATGGACACTCCATGACTTGAATTTTGGTCACTTCAAAGTTACTCTTCTATGAATATTCTATTCAACTGAACCCCTCTGGCCCATCCAAGATCAATGTTGAACTGAAGCTCTGATACCAGTTTGTAATGTTCCCCTAGCCACCTGCAGGTCGGGGGACGCCACTTAAGAGCAACCACTCATGATTTGACACCAGTTGGTAACATTCCCAGACTTAACAGGCCAGACCATGCTACTCTTGGGAACACTTTCGTTCCCTTATTGCGGAACATACGGTAACATACCCAGTAGTCAACTGATCTATGCCACATAAATTTACTCTTTAAACTACATGCAACTAAAATGTATATATACAATACTCTTGTGGAAGATTTACATATAAACATAAAAAAAAATTACTTTATGTAACATACGAATTTTATACTGAAATAACAGTAACTACAAATATGTAGCATTTACAGGGAATTACCCAAAAACATACAGGCAATTATAATCACATATATGATAAACCATAACACAGGCATGTAAATAAAAACAAAGAATAACATTTTATCATACAATTGGTACTTATATTAGAAATTTTGTCACCAATTGCATACAGACCATACACGAACCTCCCAGCCTTAGACTACACTATTCATCACTCTCAACAGTGAGTCACTCTCGAGCTGGGACTGAACTCCACTTAGGGTAAAGGGTTACTATCTAGGCTAAGGCTCATGGGCAATAGGAAAGAATCCATCTCAGGTGCTCACTCAACTAACAACCTACAACCTCTCATTCCCCACATACCTTTCCCACCCAAGGAAGTGTGCCCCTTCTCTGCTCAATAGTCCCTCGGTTGCCCCACTTCCCTTCCAGGCCTTCAACAACATGCCAGACTGGAAGTCTCAAAGCATTGTAGCTACAGTTTAGCGCCTTCAAGAATCAATCCCCAGCAATTCTCTCACTCCCAGAATTGCTCACGAGAATGACAGCCCGCTTATTCAATCCCGCTCCAAGCTAACCAAGCACACCAACTGAAAATGGCTATGGGAACAGGCTTCAGAATGGTGAAATGGTTGTCTCAAGGATAACAAAATGCATGAGTGAAAATGGTCATGGAATCATTGAATGGATAAATGAGTGTGGAAAAGAATCACTGTGAAACTCTCATGAAAGTTATGGTGAGAATGATGGTCAAGTTGTTGGTAAGAAATCCCTTGAAATGTGACCAAATGAGATAAGTTCCCCTCAATATGAATGCATGTCCCCAACTTAACACTTGTCATATCAAAATTTACTTTGGTCCACTTGTCCCCAACTTTAGAACTTAGGATAAAATAATTATCCATACTTTATGTTTTAGGAAATATTAATATAATATTCCCTTGACTTTTGGCCCTCCCTTTCCCTAACTGGTGAAGTTCAGTCCCCCATCTCTTTTATCATGGTTAGTCTGTTCATAGCAATGTATTTTATATTAATCATGAATCATGTACAAAGTAGGCACATTGGCCTTTGACATATAGGCGTTCCAGCCCAATACCAAAACCTAAGCATCCCAAATTATAATAACCGGCTCACCAGCATATAACACATATCATATACATGAGGCTCATTGTCCTCCATACTGTGTGCACCTTAGTTACTGCACACGGTATCCTGGAATGTGCATATTACATTATTTTACTACATAGTTCATGCGTGTAGTATGCCACATGACGTGCATTACCAAATGAGGTAAAAACATATCACTAGCTTAAGTTCATTTATATTACATTTACAATTGGGTTCGGCCGAGGGATATTACACTACTAATCTATTGATCCATTGGTAGCATTATGTTGGTCATTGTTTGATTTTCATGGTTCTAAGTTTCTCATGCTTTCTAACATTTCTTTCTTAGTTGTTTTAGTTTATTTCTTTGTTTTCACATGTGTTTGGATTATCTAACCCACTCACAAACTCATGTCTTGCCTAGCAGGCTCATCTAGACATGCAAGTGTTGTTTTTTTGCTCACCCAAATGACAAAACCAACAGAACACAAAGGATACCCAAAAAGTGACCCATCCTAAAAATTACCAAACCAAAAATAAAAGAGTATCGGATCGACCAATAAGAAACTAAAAAATGGAATCAAGTGATCACCGAGCCAGGAAAAATGAGAAAGGGGGTCAAAACGTGGCAAAAAAAGGGTCAAAAAATTCTATAAATAGAAGCTGACAGCTCATTTTTACCATTGCAATTCAAAAATAAACCAAAAGGTAAAAGAAACCCTTCATTAAAAGAGTTGATTCTGGCAGCTTCAGTAGATGAAATAACCTTCTACTTGGACCAAGTACAAATCCCTCCCTCTTGCATTTCAATACTTCCTTTATGCATTAGTTTTAGGTTTTTAGGGAGCACTCTCTCCTAAAAAGAGTGGCCCTACATGTACACGAGTTGTCCAAAGACAACTTGTGTATGTACTTGGGTAGAAAACAATCATCCCGGGCAGAAAACAATCATCTCGCGTACATACGCGACTATGTCCAATACAGAACGTGTACACCTTTGCAAGCTTTCAAAAAATAAAATGCAAGTACTAACTTCCTCCATTTTTCCATGAAACCGGATGTATGTCCACTTGAGGGAGAGGGGGCATGAGGACATTGATATCTTGGTCAAAGAGCACCCTATAGCCATCATCACACTAAAATAATGTGGGCTATGGAAATTCTTCTAATGTTTGTTCATGAGGGCACAACCTATAATGATCAATTCTCTTGTGGAGTATTAGCACCTGAACGCAGAGGCATTTATGCCAGAGGGTCAATCAATGACCCCCGCCACTAAGGATATTTACTTCTTGACTAGCCTCTCGATGAGAGGGGAACCAATAAATATGAGGAAATTTCCCCCTCGGCCTTTCAACATTGAGGATTATATTCAGATGTATTGTGAGGATGACAATGAGAAGGTAGGTTCTTAGGTTCTGATTCACAAGATCACCAGTCCATCTCTGCATGTGATCTTACTATTGATCCACAACCCTACATCAGGCCTCCCGAGAACACATGAATTTTTCCATTCAATTCTTGGAGGTACATATTTTGTATTGGAGTATGACCTTGTGGATGTGAATGAAGAGAAAACTCATAGAGTGTCGGTAGTGTACAAACAAGAACTTCGTGTTTGGTACAATTTTGTGCTCCTTCTTCTTCGAGAGGGTGCGCAGTCTTAGTCCTAGAGAGACAGTATAGGGGAATGTGGCCTCCTTCCTAGCAGTATGTAAGTGGGAAGCATTGTTTCCACAATAGGGTGGAGGGAGGACCATATAGGCATTCAACAACAAACTATTTGACTGGTGGGCATGACATATTTCGATGATCATGGATTTCCCTTATGTTAGGATCAAATTCTCCAGAGATCCAAACATTCCTATGCTTTCTGACGAGGAGAAAGGAGAGATAGGTAATACACATTTTAATGTTATTTAATTTTTATTTGTTTTTATATATATCATTTTTAGATGTGTATAGAGTATTGAATTTTTGTATCTGTTATGTACAGATGTGGGGCCTATATGACCAATGGATTTCACTAGGACTTGGCGATGTCCTCGACTAGAGGTAGGACCAACAGAAGTTGGAGGACCAACAATTGTAGGGAGGGGCCTAGATGAAGAGGATGAGAGAGCTCTTAGAGGAGTGGAGTGCAACCTCACTGCACTCACTCGCACTATGCCTATTGATGAGATCGATGATATCCCACCTTCTATGCAGCCTCATGTAGTAGGGGTGCCTCGGACATGGGTCTAGCTATTCCTGCATTTGGCGAATATCATTGTACATTATGATAGGGACAATAGGCCTCGATCTTAGATAGTATATACCTTTGATGTGCCGAGGACACTTTTGTATATGTATTTTTTGAGGGCATAAGCCCAACGATGTACACTGAACACTTCTGAGGCGTTCACGCCCACCTATATACTCATGACACTTTTTGGATATATATATATATATATCTATATATATATATATATATATATATATATATATATATACATATTTTGTGTCTTATGGATGACATTTTTTATAAATGGATGTACATGTGTATGTGTATGATTTTCCTTTTATGTGTGTGCAACATGACAATCTAATGTTTGATTAGATAGAGTATATGTCATATGATTAAATCTCCTAGGAACATGGATATACGTAATGTAATCTAAATAACGTTCTAGGAGACGTACCCTAAGGAAACATCGGTGAAAAGTGGGATCATAAATGCGATAAAACCCATTTAACTTGGACATAACCAACTGAGAATATAGGTAGACACGGAGGTGAGAAATGCCATGCAAAAAAGCATCACAAAGAAATTCTATCACTGCGCTATATTCGACAACATTTTTTTTAGTGTCGCCTAGACAAATACCTCCAGAATATAGAAACTGGCCTCCAGGTGTGGAAATCACCCAAGCTATGGAAGAAATCCTCTGAGTGTGTCAGCTAGCACCATTGACGAAACCAAAATACACCTACGAGTCAATTGACTTCTTCCACAGTGAAAAATAAGACATAAATAACTACACATACAAAAAACAAAAAGACAAAAATTGTATAAGAAGCTATACATATGTACAAGAAGTCACCCATGTGACCAAACTAAGAGTTGAGGTAAAGTCCCCTTAACCATATGGTAAGCTCCCTTATTCAATACCTTTTTCACAATGAACGGTCTGAACCACATGGGTTTTAACTTTCCCACCTCAATGGGATCTTTGTCTTGATCATATACTAGGTCGATATCATCTTCGGAGAAAATCCAAGGATGAACAGACCAATCATACTAAAACTTGACTCATTGCTTATGATCCTCATTGGCTAAGGATGCATCACGACACTTCTCGAGATATAGTAGGCGTTCCTCAAGCGGTGAAGTTTATGGAAATAATTCCACTTCCAATTTTAAAGAAGGAATATGACACTCGATAGGTAATATTGCTTCCAGTGTGTATATGAGTTGAAAAGGTGAAAACCTGGTGGCAGTCTTCATATGCGTTCAGTAGGCCCACAATGTTGAGTACAACATCAAATGCCAATTTGAGTTGGCTGAATTGATCGTCTGCTGAAGAATAGCCTTGAGAGACTTATTCATCGCTTCAACTTGACCATTCACTTGTAGGTAATAAGGTGATGAATGTTCTTTCCTGAACCCAAGATTTGATGTTAACTCAATCATCATTTTGTTTTGGAAGTGAATTCCATGGTCAGTGACAATCTCCTTCAGGATTCTGAACCTTGCTACTATTTGATAATATAATTTTGTGCCTAATGTTGAATTTTTCGATGCTAATCATGGGAAGCAAAAAGAGGGAACTTCAAATGATGGAGATACACCAGTATATCTCCATACCAGGGGTCCAAATATGCAATTAGAAAAATATCTCTCTTTATAGGAGATTCTTTGGGCGTGATATCATTGGACTCGATCGGAAGTTCCAAAATAATTTCAGAAAATACCAATGACGTTTTGGATTTTGTACATGTTATGGGACTTATCGGTAAATGTGGACATAAACATATTTCCCGATATCCACCTAGATCTAGAACAAAACAGAACAAAATATGATGCTTTCCCTAAGATCTAATCATTGATTTTACTATCTAACAAGAGATGATAAATATACCATTTAAATATCTCCGCCTCTTTTTGTTGTCGTCTTATCTCTACTCCAATGCTCCTATGATATTGAATATACAAGGGAACACAAGCCAACCAAAGTGAAATAAATAATATACTCAACAAGAACCTATGTATGTGATCAAGGAATCATACAATAAAACAAAGACAGTTTTATGGGAAAGAAACATATCATTGTTATTATATTAAAGTGAAAGTGGAGATTACAACCAAAGCCTTGATGTTGCAAGGTCCCCTTTCGATGACCCTTTTCTCCAACACACACACTTTCTCCAATCTTGAATGAAGAATATCCACAATGACTTGATAAACTGAAATGAGGCTCTCAAGAATGATCCAATGGAGAACTCTCCATACAATCTTAGCCTATTCAACCTTTTGTGCTTAACCTTTTCCATGAGATATCCCTCTTTATATAAGGGAAAGAGATGGTTAAAGAGATTAGGATGATCCCACCAAATAAGATAAGCATGTAGGATCTCAACCATATAGATGCCACCTCACCTTCTAGAAGATTCCCTTCTAGAACTTTCATGAAAATTAACCTTTTCTTAGTCTTTTGACATCATCGCACCCTAGTTGTAGAGAAGCTTACGGAGTTGTCGCAACCTAGATTTAGGGTAGGGGGGCAATGATCAGGGATCGTTTCACCCTACGACGACCTTCCTTAATAGGGTCTTTGAGAAGAGAAAGTCAGTCACTTTCCAAATGAAGAAAGGATCTTTTTGGCAACATGAACACATGTTATTAATGGATCACTAAGATGACCAAAATAATGTGTAACAGAATGCCCCCCAAAGTATGAGACTGAAACTCATGACAGCCGAAATACATTGTATAATGTGTGTGTCGGAAACAAGGAGCACATCGGTCGGGAACTTTCAAATAGTCAAGCATCAACATAATAATATACCACTGTCCGAGGTAGGCATTCCCATAATCAGATTACAAAATGTCAAATGAGTCATGGCCACCAAATATACATTGTGGATCCATGTCAATGTGAAATTGGCATAGCCACCCAGAATACACTGTGGATCTATGCACTAAAATGACTCAAATGCATACATAGACATAAGAAATACAAAGTGGATCTATGTGTCAATAAAAATCATGAATACTCCATCGCAACCTGGACCATAATGGTATGATCCAGGGTATTTATTTCCATCATTTCTAAGTACGAATATGACCATGTGATTACAGGTGCTGAAGTCAAACATGGTAGAAATCACTTGATTACTGGTCAATGATGAAAACCATTAACAAGTGCGAGGTAAATCACCATTTATGTCAATTACTCCCAAGGTACCCTAGTACAATCCAACAAATGTGAATAAATGATTTGAATTTGAACATTAGATAGAATCTTCCAATCAGGGGTCAATGATGTGAACCCACTGTTGAAAGCGAAGAAACCTGCCATTGAGACATGCAGGATCTAAGGTACAGAATGATTTCTAAGTCTTTCTCCTGGATAATGAGTTGAATTCGATAGGAAAAAACTTGTCACAGGAGGGCCTTGATGTATCCCCCATCAATGACACGAAATGAGTAACATATTTGAGGTAGATCAGAGTGTAAAGTGATTTGGAACTGACATAGAGAAGGCTGAATTGGTAGAATATTTATAACTATAGATGGTTGACTCAATAGGAGGCTTATTAAGGATGGAATTCTCTTGAACGTATGAATGACACAACAATGGTCTTGGCAGCATTGACTCAAGGAGGACCCAACATACATGCAGATAATCAAACGAGAGACAAATGTATTTCCCAACCCGAATTCAATGATCAAGGGGGTTGCCATGTTCAAGAGAAACTATTACTGCAACTAACACAGATACAGAGACACATTTCTTTCCCAAATTTTCCCCCACCATTTCTGGCAAGTACCTCTTTATTTTTACACAAGCTTGATGAGGATAACATATGCTTGTTGATGTAAGGTCATCCTTCAGATGAGTCCCTCGGAGTATGTTTAAGGAAACCTAAGAAGGAGTGGGTCAGTCCCATATGGGTCTTTCGATGTTTGTTTAATGAGTTCAAAGAGAGAAAACTCAGGGGTTTTTCATATTTAGAGAGTCTGAAAAGAACTTAAAGAGAAATCCAACGGTTCCTTTTTTGTAAGTTAATCCGATGAGACCGGAAAAGTGATAACCTACCGCTCATCAAATGTTTTCTTCAAATATTTTTACGAGTATGAAAAGAACAAGGTTGCTCGACAATATTTTCGTTTTTACGGAGCGTGAAAAGAGCTTAAAGGATACTCCATAAGTTTCATTTTTTCTGTTACCATTTCAAGTATGAAAAAT
Source organism: Picea mariana (assembly GCA_032191745.1). NCBI lineage: Eukaryota > Viridiplantae > Streptophyta > Pinopsida > Pinales > Pinaceae > Picea > Picea mariana. The sequence continues at coordinate 640,846 of JASDQU010099770.1, read as the reverse complement.
ATACAAAAGTATACTCGGTTACATTCTCATTGATTTACTAGCACGAGAAAGAACAAAAACTAAGCTCAAACTTTTTTTTGAAAAACTCTAAAAGAATTTGTAGATAAAAACAAACCAAAAATGTATTCTTATTCCAATGTTTCCACTCCTAGATCTTTAATCTGCAAAAATTCAATTCTTGCAACGTCATTAGAACTTTAAGCTTTAGGTGAAATATATAAAATAATATAAAATATGAATAAAAAAGTGAAAAAGGCAATAAAAATGGGTTAAAACTTCATTTCACTATTCCATTTGATATTTCACCCAAACATTGTTCCAAAACCCTTTATTTACCTCAAATTTCCACTGTGTATTGTGGGAGGCACAATTGATCATTCGACGAATGGTCTCCACTGATCAGACAATTTTCATCTCTTTCAACATTTCATGGATCAAAATTTGATTTTTGTTGGTAAAAAATGGTTGAGTTAAGTTTTCAAGGGTACCCATGTGTGGAGGTCGTTGCAGGTGCCCTATATTGAGCTCTGCGATGACCCAGGGTCATCGCAGGTGGCCTTGAATCTAGCCTGCGATGACTCTGCACTGTACGGACACCCAGGCTTGCGACGTGCGTAATTCAAAAAGTCTTTTGAGATGTATTTTCCAATAAAAAGTTTCTAGGGAGAAGATGAAGATGCTAATCTCTCTTTTATGGTCCATTGCAGGTTTTCCATGGTAAGAATGTTGGAATGGCGAGAGAGAGAGAATGAGGTGGAAGAATACTTTGTCATAAATGACCTAGGAACGGTAAACTCCCTCTGACAGTGTGGACTATTAAAATTCTTCAAGATCCAGGGTATGAGGGCCTAGTTGAGGTTACTCGAATACCTAGTTCACATGTGGGATGTGAACCAATAGGATTTCCGCGTGGGTGCTCACATTATTATGATAGATATCGAGGATATCTACTTCTTGATGGGGATATCTTTCCATGGGGCCCGAGTTACACTTACAGGCAGCAGGGGAGGTGGCGAGCCTATGAGCCACTATATCAGTGCACATTGTGCGCCAGGTACTCAGAAGCATAGCGACAAAGTCTCTATTATAGATGTCCATGAATTACCTCTACGTACCATCCTATACACCATCACATGCATGGTAGGGAGTGAATCTCCCCATATGGCTCTTTAGAGCTATTTCCAGTATGCGCTGGAATGTATGGAGCCCCGAGTTTTCAACTGGTGTGACGGGGTTCTCAGAAGAATGAAAAAAAAGTTTACCAAGTGCAAGAGTTGTAACATCCCTATTTCCCCCCGCTTGTAATTAATAACAAAATATGATTACCATTCTAAGGCATGTGGACGATGTAAATGTATTATTGTTAATTGCCCATAATTGAATGAAGGGGGCTGAAGCCTTGAAGTACAAGCCATGATATCTCTAGAGAAAGGAAATTCACTAATGAAGAAAGGACTAGTGGTTGAATCATCAACCACCCCCATGAATGGAAGCATGGTATAGCTACAGAATGTCATCCTGAAGTACCATAGAGACATGCAGACCCGAGCTTCCTTATGACAGAAGGAACAGGACAGGTCGGAAACCTTCCAAAGGAGAGAAGGTAGGATACATACAGATACATAAAAAGAGTAGAGATACCAGATGAGAGTGCAAGCTTGAAAAGGGGATGTGGGAACAAAAAGGAATTACAGAGAACACAACCTAAAGGACCGAACATGAGTTTGATGTTGGCAAAGCATCTGATAAACCTCGCAGGGTTGTTGTGATAGAGAGAGTTTTCTCTGAGAGATGGCGTAAATTTCCTAGTGATATCATGGCTTGGAACGAGGGTGGCTATAGTGCTAAGAATGAATTCCTATGAGCCTATGGTTGGGTGGAAAGGAATACACCCATAGTCAGTTAGATGGATGCAACTTGTAATAGATAAGTATTCTCATACCTTGTGATATTGAGGTGTAATTGTGTAATAAAATTAGATATACTGTGAATGACCTAAGGATGGATATGTTTTCTTAATGATTTATGCTGTATCACTTTTTGTGTGTGCTTTATGGTTTAATTTGCAAAGTAATAAATTATGTGAATTGGACATGTTTTGTATTCGTAAATGCTTGTGCTCTGTGGTGGCTTAAACTAGATCCATGAACTATGAGTTTGTCTATCTTGGGCACAGTTTCACGTAGGCATGTTGACACTCCTATTTTTTCAGAGTCCCTTGGAGGAGGGAGTGTGTTAAATATTAGGACAGATAGTCAATGTATGCGTAGGCTCTCTGCGAGGCAAGAAGAGACCGAGAACCACTTAAGTTCTAGAGTTGAGGAATGAGTGTAAGGGGTGTGCGAAAGGATTATTCCAAGCATTAAGTTCAAGAGAAAGAGCACAAATATGTTAATCCTTTCAAAGCTAACAAATCTTAGGAAGAACAGTGAGGTTGAAGTATCAAAAAAGGGGGGGGGGGGGCTTGTTTGGAAGACAAATGGATGAAATATGTTTAGAAGAAGCTGCAGTCTGTTGTGACCATTGGGTACGGGAAAGAGTGTGGGATTTAACCCTGGAGTCATTGGGACTTCACAAGTTCAGTGTAAGGGAGGTAAAATCCCTGAATTTCCTAAGTCTTGAAGTTAACCTTGAGCCTTAGATCTAAGGATGCCCGAGAATCGTCCCTACCACTAGATTTGGGGGGTAGACAATAGTCAAGGTACCAGAAATACCCATGACATAAGAACCTGATAGCGGACATGTTAGTTCATGGCCACGATCAACCTACATCGTTGATATTATTGGGAATGGAATATCAATGACTAGTATTCGACTAGAGTCGAGCGAGCACTCCCCTGATGGTCGATTTTGAACCCCGTAATTTTTGTGAACCATCGATCATAATTGACCTTCGATCTAATTTTGATGAGATCTCTGAAATGCAAGGAGTTCGTGGGAAGGTGAAATATTCAAGGTGAATCAAGCTCAGAGGAGATAACACTTTCAAGCATGCAGATGAAGTCCAAGAGACAGACTTGTAGGAGGAGTAAAGGTCGAGTCCTTTGAACACTTAGAAAATATTCTAAGTCGAAAGAGATCAAAAGATCAGGAGTAGGAGTGATAGTATCCATTGGATCATAGAACAGAGGACCAATAGTTGTCTTATCGGAGAAAGGTGCTTGAGCCTTAGTTCTTTGCACACACAGGAGAGTGGATTTACCAAAGTCTTGAAGTCCCGAAGCAGTTTGGGACCATCCATCGTCAAGGAGAACGAAGTAAATATCAAGCGTCAGATATAGAGGACAGGTGGCATAAACTTGTAGACTCCAGGTAAAGACCTGAAGAAAACGTCAACCATCGGATCATCCGAAGTAAAATCTAGTCGTTGGATCTAGAGGACAGGTGGCGTAATTCTGTGGACTCTGGGTAAAGACCCGAAGTAGATCCTGTCCATCGGTTGATAGGAGATACGTGTCGATAGATCTAAGACTTCAGGGAAAACTACTTCAGAGGTTTCCATGAGAGGAGTGTGAAAAATTCTCGAAGCCCCAAAGGCCGAAGAATATCACAATTGTCCGTTGCAGAGGGATACATGGCGGAAATCCATAAAGTTCAGGTGAAATCACTCTGGGAGAAATGAGTGCATAGGAGTTTGAAACTCTGTTGATGGGAAAATTTGATATGCCGTCAACTGAAAGAATAGATCTGGTCTGGGGTTTTCTAAATAACCCAATCCATTTGGTGCAACCTATTCTGATGGGTTTAATGGATCTATTAGCCAACTAGGGTCCTAAAGATAGAAAAATAAAATAAACTAACTAAAGAAAAGATGCTAACAATCAACACAATAGTTACAAATATTTATCTAAGAATGTGAATATACAAATGATTATGAACAGTTTATATACAGTTTACAAGATTTGCATGAAATCTTGTGAAAATGATTGTTTGATAAAGTTTCTGAATCAAATATGAAAAACACTTCTTTTTGGATTTTTTTTTAAAGATATTAAATGAATAAATACTAAATGAATACGATTGAAACAGTGACACAAAACAATCAAAGATAATTAATGCAATCATTGTTTCATTCATAAACAACTTAACTAAATAACACACATAATAACATGTTGTTGATCAAGGAAACTGGTATTATCTTTCTGTGGTGTATGAGCTCCTGCTTGTACTGTTGTTAAGGGAAACCTATAACAGAACAATACTAGCACTTCCAGAATACAGTCAAAGAAGTATTTGATATTGGAGTAAATTAATAACAAGAGGAAGACAACTAATTAAAAATCATGTGATCTTAAGATAATCAATATTTAAGAATGAAAGAAAACTCTATTCTAAGTATTGATATTATCCATCATTTAACATTAGAAATAAATTCCACAATAATCAAATGATTGATTGATCACGCATAAAAAAATGGAATAAGAAATTATGGAGAGCATATAACATTTAACAGTATGAAAACACCATATGATGACAAGCTAAAGCTAAAATCAACCATAATAATATTCTCATAATATAACAGTAATGAAAGAATGAAATGGAATAAGCATCACATAGGTCTAAAGCCAAAGATTAATTGCTTTCCCATATTCTTTCTCAAAATCACATCCCCATACTGTAGTCTTGGAAGAATTTTTAGGATAATAGACTCTTAAAGATGGAAAAAATTAATTAATAAATAAATGATACCAATTAATTATGTATTGATAAAAAAGACTAAAGCTGATTTAAATCAATTCCTAATCAATTATTAAAAGAATATGAAGATATTATAATGAAAATAAAACCATTTTACTCACAGGACAAAAGCCATTAAGCAACCTGGAATTCCATATTCTTCTTTGAAAATACTCGTCCATTCTCCCAAAGATTCCAACCATCCATTACTCCATTTGAAAAGAAGAAAAGTTTACAAAATAAATAATATACAAAAGAGAAAGGAGTAAAATCCTCCTTTCAATTTCGTGGATCTTTTGGCTCTGAACTTTCTCATATATTTATACAATGAATGAACAATCTGGGAGTCAATATTAATTTTCGCCACCTGAAATTTTCTGAGTAAAAAGACATCAATATCTCTCAAATTGTGCATTTTTGGGGGAAAATCTCTAAGAGAAAGGTAAATGGGTCCATTTCAGTTTTGGGTTTTCAACCGTTTCTTCCAATTCCTCATAGTTTGGCTGCAATAAGTCCTACAAAATCCTCTGTCTGATCTTGACGCCTTTGCAAATTTTATCTATTGTTTCTCATAAAATTATTTGTAGCAATCCAAAATTATTTTTGGATCAATCATCTTGAACGTATTTGGATAATAAAATCAAGCCATGATCAGATCTGTATCAAATATTTGATAATAGAAACCTGTGAAACAAAAAGAAACCTAAATTAATAATCTAAAAATTGTGAATAAAACAAAATCTAGAAAAATAAAAAATGAATTTAAACTAACTATAACTTATACACAAACATTGTTTATAATTTGTTTTCAAATATAATCTTAAAATTCTAGAAGCTTCAAGTTAATGGAGAAGAGAAAAATATTAATTTTGGTTTTTTACAAAATCAAACAAATCATAGATAATTCTTTTTTTTTTTAATTATTATTTTGAAATGAGATGCAAAATGAAAAAAAAAATTTAATTAATTAATATCGCCAAATGATTTTATGAAAATGAGAAACCAACCAAAATATTATTTGATGAAGTATTGAACACATTATTCAAAATAGTCAAACTTGCTAATGAGCAAAAGAAAGAACACATAATCATAATTTAAACGAAAGTAAACAGTTGATAAAAATTAACGTTTTTGTTTAAATTGAGATTTCTATGCTCGTTTCTAAATTTTGACATATACTCTTGTAATGAATGTCTCATACTATAGTGAATGTCTTAAGTTTTTCTCAAAGCAAGCCAAGGTATGGAACTATTTGAAAAGGTTAATTATGTAGCTCATTATAATTATCAAGATTCTAATGGGAGCCCTTTAAATTTTGTAAAACTTTAGGGGAAGTTGTTGGGGCCCAACAAATGGTGACTTACTAGGTGAAGCAGGTGACTTACTAGGTGAAGCAGTTATCTCTGATCTGGTAAGATTTCATCTCAGGAAGAAAAGAATAAGACTGATAAAAGGATTTAAGCTCTCTGAAATAAATTCACTCTGAGACCATATAGTATTAGGATAAGCTCAATGTTATAACTAGACAATAGAATTTTCTTTATAGAAGATTATGACCTGAAATAATTCCTTAATCAAAGAGTCACGATGTTTATAAAAGAACTTCAATACTGTTGACAGAGCCACTGCTGCCAGCAGGCGTCCATAGCCTCGAAAGGGATGTCATTTAACCCACTCAAATGATTTAATCCCATCTAATAGTTGTATCCATATGATGTATACTTCCATAAAAGCTAATTTAAAAACATATACCTGCTACCTCTCAACCCAACATTGCTTCATTTCCAGCAGGTCTGTTCAGTACCCCGATGAAGTTGTCTTGGTATCATGTGTGCATTTACCCGCTGCCAGCGAGCCTATTCAGTACCCCGATGGGTTTACACACACTTCCCAAACATAAGTGCTTTCAACCCTCTTATGCCACTTTTAAATAATAATACAGTCATAGATTTCTTGATAACAAAGAGAGCGGGGTGATACTGGAGGTTAATTGCAATACAGGTGAATAGTTGATCATGTTATTTATTTTCTTTCAAAACTGGAAGTTTTATCATGGTTTAAAGATTTTAGATTTCCTTTAAGAAATCATCTAGAGAATGGGGAAGCACTTAAAAGTGATTCCTTAAGAATATGGACGGCGTAAAAAGTTTAAAGATCATCGTAATTCTCAAATATTTAAACCACATCTCTAGTGTAATACTCTGACAAAGACAATTTGAGGACAAAATGAAAGTGACAATTGACTTAAAAATCAATTGTCTGAGCTATATCTTAATATTAGGACCTCTTTGAACTTATTTCAATTTGCTTTAAAAACACAAGTCTTAAAATAAATGCTTCCTTTGACAATAGCTCTTTGATCATAAATATATTGATTCAAAAAGAAAGATAAGAAGGAAACTCATTCAAAGCAATCAAAGAAAACAAAAAACACACAACAAACCAAATAAAATTTTATTAATGGGATTCAAAATCATAAGTACACAAAATCAACACAACAAAAGAAAACTTTTACAGAAACGATTTTGGCCAAAGATAAACTTGAGCTTTTGGATCCACTATCATCTCACTGTAAAATAAAGGAAGAACTAAATCATATCAAATATCATGTGCGAGCAAGTTCTTTTCTTAATATAGTGATGCATGAGATGCTACTTTGACCAAGTGTTATTATTCAAAATAAAAGAGACTAAAAAAAAATAGAAAAATCCTTATTAAGATGAGTGTAGTCCTACTCATGGCACCTTGGGTCAGGGTTGAATTGATAGTTCAAATTTACTTATCTCTTTACTCTCCATTTAAAATTTTCATGATGATACTACGTTTTGAAAAGAAATATTCAATGAAAAGCAGAGAGAAAAAGATTTAAAGTGGACTTCCCTGACAACATTCATATTATGGTTCTCTTGGTGTACCCACTTGTGTTCATAGCTGCATTATTACACAAAGAAATATTGATAAATAAAACTAAAGGAAACCTATTCCTAAACCTACTCTAAACTACTAAATAGATCAAAACGCTAAGTAAAATCGTATTTCCAGTGCAACCACAAGAGCATCTTCAATCCTGCATGGCATAGAAAATTGAAAATCAGAATAAAAGAATGTAGTATTTGTAGATGAAAAAGAAATATGTCATGCTTACCTCCTATATATTCATTTAAAAACAAAACAAGCACGACCTTACCATTCTTTTGAAACTTCTTGATGTACGAATCCTCCAACCATTCTGCAATCTTATCGTGATATGGGTCATAATGGCATGGAAGAGTGTAAGTAAGTTTGGAAAACTTGTCATTATTATAGGGACCTGACATAACCATCAACCAAGGTCGAAGTGCCCCATCCTCCTGACAATTCTCCAAGTATTCATCAATTTCTTCACATGAATGATCTAAGAGAATCATGTTATGCTTACTTCCTAGATATTTAGGTAAAAACAAAGCAAGCACAACTTTATCTTTATTATGAAGATTTTTCATATACGAATCTTCAATCCAATCTAAGATCCTGTCATAAAAATTAGGATGCAAACTATGAATTTGATGAAATAGATATATCAATGGGGAACACATCATAGGAGGATTCATGACATTAGTTAGATTATTGGTTTGAATGCTTCCTTTGATGATATTGATCGTTTCAAAATGTGGAGCATAAACATTAAAATTCAAACTAATCAAAGAACAAATATGCAATGTAGAATATTCAATCTGCATAAGAATGAGTGCATTGTCTTTTTCAACAATAAATCGTGTAAAATCATCTTGCAACATGTCGTTTTTCCATGCGAGTGACGAAATTGAAAGAACATCAAATCCAACTTCATAAATGTTATGTTTGGAATTAATTTCACCAAATTTTGGCAAATTGAAAAGATTTGATTGTGATGGAAAAGAGTAAGATACTGTGGGTAAAGTATCAAGTCCAACAGAATCTAAGAAGAGATCGGGATATAAAGAGTAAAAGGAATCAGAAATGAGCACATGAAAAGAATATCTTGAGCTATGATATTTAACAATGGTATTCTCAAGATGTTCCTCTTCATTTTCCTTAAAACTTTCACTCTGTCTTGGTGATAAATTCTTCAACATAATATGATCATCTAAATTTGACTCCTGTAGGATAGACAATTCAAAACTTTCATGAAAAACATCTGATCTTTCATGTTGATAAGGTACGATTCATAGATGAGGGTTTAAGGTTTCTTCTTCCAATTGCAGATCTACATCTCTAATCAATTTCATTGGAATGTTAGAATGCTTAAGATCATTTTCATCACCCAAGTCTTCTTCAATAACCGAATTTAAATATTGATTAGAGAAAGAGTTAGGAGAACGAGGACATTCACCTTGACCCAACATCAAATCTTCTTCCACGATGGTCAAGGATTGAAAATACAATGATTTAGAGGAAAAGCCAATTTGATTGTCAGTAAGAACATTTTCAATAGATTCTACCTCCCTTGCTTGTTCAACATTTTTGGATGGATCCCTCTCATCCTATGAACACAATTCTTCTTGCAATTGAGTGATAGTATTTGTAATTGCTTCATCATTTGCGATTGAATATGACTGGATGCAAGCATCATAGAGGAGATTTAATGCAAATGACATGTCATCAACATTAAATTTACAAAGAACATGATGGATTCTTGTCGAAAAGCCTTTTGAAGATGAATCTCCATTGATTATCAAAGTCTGAAATTCTTCACATAATTGATTGTAATCATAGATTTAAAAAGCATCTAAAAATTCATCTGCAAACTGAAACCAATAAAAAATGTGATATGCTGGAAAAGACTCAAACCAATGTTTAATCCGACCCCTGAAAGTAAAAGCAACAAAACCTTTAAATCAGAAATATCATGCTTGATGCATTTACACCAAAACTTGTTAATATGGTCTTTTGCAGATACATTCCCCCCACCATCAAAGGTGAGTTTTGACAAGAGATAGACTGTATCGTTGGGAATATCAGGTAATGAGAAATGGAAAGCATGTTCCAACACAGTGATTTGGGGAGCCATGGGAAATTAATTAAATTCGAAACAAAGACTCCTATAAGGCCAACTTGTCTATCTGGCCTGCCTTCTAGTGCATTTCAAGATGACACAAAAGAAGGATTTATAAATATGGAATTATGAAAGGCTAAGGGGTGAAACATTTAATCATTAAATTTAATCAACCCTCCTTCTAGCGCCATTTGTTGACAGACAAATTTGACATGTCATCAACTGGAAGAATAGATCCGGTCTGGGTTGTCTAAATAACCCAAGCCGTTTGGTGTAACCTATTGTGACGGTTATAATGGCTCTGTTAACCAACCAGGGTCCTAAAGATAGAAAAATAAAATAAACTAACAAAAGAAAAGATTCTAACAATCGACACAATAATTACAAATATTTATTTAAGAATGTGAATATACAAATGATTATGAACAGTTTATATATAGTTTACAAGATTTGCATGAAATCTTGCGAAAATGATTGTTTGATAAAGCTTTTGAATCAAATATGAACAACACTTCTTTCTGGGTTTTTTTTAAAGATATTAAATGAATAAATACTAAATGAATATGATTGAAACAATGACACAAAAACAATCAAAGCTAATTAATGTAGTCATTGTTTCATTCATAAACAACTTAATTAAATAACACACATAATAACATGTCACTGATCAACGAAACTGATATTATCTTTATGTGGTGTATGAGCTCCTGCCTATACTGTTGTTAAGGGAAACCTATAACAGAACAATACTAGCACTTCCAGAATACATTCAAAGAAGTATTTGATATTGGAGTAAATTAATAACAATAGGAAGAAAACTAATTAAAAATCGTGTGATCTTAAGATAATCAATACTTAAGAACGAAAGAAAAATCAATTCTAAGTATTGATATTATCCATAATTTAACATTAGAAATAAATTCCACAATAATCAAATGATCTATTGATCACACATAAAAAATGGAATAAGAAATTATGGAGAGCATATAACATTTAACAGTATGAAAACACCATATGATGACAAGCTAAAGCTAAAATCAACCATAATAATATTCTCATAATATAACAGTAATGAAAAAATGAAATGGAATAAGCATCACATAGGTCTAAAGCCAAATATTAATTGCTTTCCCATATTCTTTCTCAAAATCACATGCCCATACTGTAGTCCTGGAAGAATTTTTTGGATAATAGACTCTTAAAGATAGAAAAAATTAATTAATACATAAATGATAGCAATTAATTATGTATGGATAAAAAAGACTAAAGCTAATTTAAATCAATGCATAATCAATTATTAAAAGAATATGAAGATATTATAATGAAAATAAAACCATTTTACTCACAGGAAAAAAGCCATTAAACGACCTGGAATTCCATATTCTTCTTTGAAAATACTCGTCCATTCTCCCAAAAATTCCAACCATCCATTACTCCATTTGAAAAGAAGAAAGGTTTACAAAAGAAATAATATACAAAAGAGAAAGGATTAAAATCCTCTTCTCAATTTCTTGGATCCTTTGGCTCTGAACTTTCTCATATATTTATACAATGAATGAACAGTCTGGGCGTCACTATTATTTTTCGCCACCTGAAATTTGCCTCATAAAAAGACATCAATATCTCTCCAATCGTGCATTTGTTTGGGAAAATATCTAAGTGGAAGATAAATGGGTCCATTTCGATTCTGGGTTTTCAATCGTTTCTTCCAAATCCTCACAGTTTGGCTGCAATCAGTCCTACAAAATCATCTGTCTGATCTTGACGCCTTTGCAATTTTATCTATTGTTGCTCATAAAATTATTTGTAGCAATCCAAAATTATTTTTGGATCAATCATATTGAACGTATTTGGATAATAAAATCAAGCCATGATCATATCTGTATCAAATATTTGATAATAGAAACCCGTGAAACAAAAGGAAACCTAAATTACTAACCTAAAAATTGTGAATAAAACAAAATCTAGAAAAATAAAAAATGAATTTAAACTAACTATAACTTATAAACAAACATTGTTTATAATTTTTTTTCAAATATAATCTTAAAATTCTAGAATCTTCAAGTTAATGGAGAAGAGAAAAATATTAATTTTGGTCTTTTACAAAATCAAACAAATGATAGATAATTCTTTTTTTTTTAATTATTATTTTGAAATGAGATGCAAAATGAAAAAAAGAATTTAATTAATCAATATCACCAAATGATTTTATGAAAATGAGAAACCAACCAAGATATTATTTGATGAAGTATTGAACACATTATTCAAAATAGTCAAACTTGCTAATGAGCAAAAGAAAGAACACATAATCATAATTTAAACGAAAGTAAACAGTTGATAAAAATTAACGTTTTTGTTTAAATTGAGATTTCTATGTTCATTTCTAAATTTTGACATATACTCTTGTAATGAATGTCTCATACTATAGTGAATGTATTAATTTTGTCTCAAAGAAAGCAAAGGTATGAAACTATTTGAAAATGTTGATTCTGTAGCTCATTATAATTATCAAGATTCTAATGGGGGCCCTTTAAATTTTGTAAAAATTTAGGGGGAGTTGTTGGGGCCCAACAAACTCCTGAAGAGTTGAAGCACTGAAGAGAATCTGGACCGTCAGATCCAAAGGGTATGTGGAGAAATATCATGAAATCTGGGAGAAAATGAAGGAGTAAAGTTTGAAATCGTTGAACCCCAATAGCCGAAGTAGTTGGGAGTCATCGATCTGTGAGAGGACACATTTCATCAAATCATGAACTCCGAATAAAACACTATGGGAGAAGAAAAGCGTGGGGAAATTGATATTTGAAATCACCGAAGCAGACAACAACCGTTGATTTGAAAGTGGATGCATGGTGCCCGATCTATAACTCTGGGTATGGTGCACTCCAGAGGAAAGCAGAGGGTGAAAGCGATGAAGTCTCGAAGGATATCTCGATCGTTCATCGAGGAGGAGGTCGAATGAACGTTGATCTGGTATTGGTTGAAAAGTGCCAAAGTCTTGAAGAGGACTAGGGTCGTCGATTTGGAGAGTATAGGTGTGAGGAGATTCGACACTCCGGAAGGATTCACTCCAGATATTTGTGTTTTTGGAGGGAGGATATAGACCATTGATTGGAGTAGATGCGTGGAATCTGATATACAACTCTGGGTACGGAGCACTTTAGTAGAAAATGGTGAATGAAGGAGTAAGAATTACCGAAGGTCGGAGAGCCAAAGTTCATCAAAACCGTCTGTTTGTTGAGGATAGGTGTGAATATTTCTTCCACTCCAAAAGATAGCTAATGACAGAGGAAGCGAAAGTTGAGAGTTGAAACTCCCAAAATCCGAATTGCAAAATAAATCACAACTGTTGATTTAGAATGGTTAGATCTTATTCATAGATTTAGAAATGATAGATTTGAATTGTCACTTTAGAAGCACTGTCAAGGTTGTGATATCGACGATCCCGTCCCATTGCAGGGACCGAAGGTCTGTGAACTTTGAAAAGTTGAGGGTAGGCGGCAATCCAGAACACAGTTTTGGAGAAAGGACACATGGAGGCTCAAGGTGAATAGAGGGGAAAAATGTAATTAGTTTCAAACCATGCTTGGTCGTGCTCTCAATCGCATGAATTATGTGAGGTCATCGCCCAAGGTCATGACAAGGAAGGGATTATCAAAAAAGGGTTTAGCACCCAAACTCAGATATTTTGCAAGTGAAAAAGGGGAAGGTCGTGAGTACCATTAGAACTACACCCGGAAGTCAAAAGAGTCTATGTTTAATTGCATAATGAGACTATGAATGTCTTAGAGAGTCCCTTGGATCTCCAATCATATATCCTTGACCAAAAGGTCGGACTCGTTCCTCAACTTTGCAAATTAGAAACCATGGATGGAGAATCTGTCCTTTAAGAAAAGGAAAAATTTGTATGCCCCGTCATGGATGTGTTAAAGGAGTGGTGAGCTAAAAGAGTTTGTATATGACTCAATTTTGGTGTCTTTCTTCCTGGATAGGTTCCCATATTTACACTTGCAGGTAGAGTGGGATATACCTACACCACGGGATCAAAGAATGAAGAGGTGGGTCAACCTCATGGCACGACATATAAATGGTCCTATCATTAGGTATAATGATGTTTTCTTTGACTGGTTGAGGACCCATATGCTTATGGTCGACGACTATGCTTATGTTGATTTAAACTTCCGAGGTGATCCAGACTTGGTTCTTCCTGACGGTTCCCAATGGGGGGACACAGGTAAGAAGGATATTTTTCTTTTATGAGGTTTTTGTGATTTTTAATATAAAAATTTTTTATGTTTTTGTTGATTCGATGACTAATCAAATTCTCTTTGGTGATGTAGACATGGGACCTTACCGAAATCCAGGTTCATCTCCCATCCAGAGTCAAGGGGAGAGAGCTAACGTAGTAGTAGTAGTTGTTGTTGACTATGAGATCCTGGAGTAGAATCTAGAGGGGCTCACGATGAACATCCTGGATGCCTCTATTGACGATATTCCGAGGCATTATCAGCGCCATATAGTGGGCATGTCTGCTTCCATTGGTTGATTGCTCAGTAAATTAGTATGGGCAGTCGCATGTTATAATGAGAAGCATCATTGATGCTCTATTTTTATATGAAGCCATGTACTTCACATTTTTTATATTTTGGTCTTCGGACAAAAACACTTTTTGTAACACGTTTATCGTTATATATATATGAGGCTTCTATTGGCATACTTATTGTATATACAAAGTGTGATTGGATATTATAAATGTCTCAAATGTTTGTCTAACACATAATTAGCCAATGCATATGTTAATATATTTAGACATATAGGAATGTGTTGATATTCAATATAATCAAAGTGACACTCCAAGAGGCAAATTCGTAAATATACCCTTAATAGCATAGGACTTCGAATGGAGTAAACATTACTCAACTATAGGACTACTAACTGCGAAACGTGTCATTCAATAATATGGCCGATTCCAGGTGAAACAACGTCGGTCAATAATTCGATGACTGCACTATATTCCGCGATATTGTTAGTTGCACAACCAAGGAAAACACCATGTACACTAATCAATTCATCCGTAGGTGCATAAATTTCCCAAGCAGCAAATGCTAAGTTCTGAGTACTACAACTAGCACCATCATCGAAGCCAATGTAGGGTAGTGAAGACACTGACATCTGGACACCAATCACAATGCAAGGTAAGCAGCTGAAGGTGGAAACCAAACAAAAAAAAATCACACTAAAGTATGATACACTAAATTACAAGCACTCATGCAAAAATGACTTAAGCATAGTACTTATTTAAGTAAATCCCATTTTTGGGTTCACTCAAATGGATTCCATCATAATCAACTAGCTCATAATCTCCCTTCTCTAACACACATTTGACAATGTAAGGACCTCGCCACATGGCCTCGAATTTACTGGCCCCTAGAAATTCATGATCTTGTTTGTAAATAATAACTAGATCACCTTCAGAAAAAACACGTGGCTTGACATGCTCATCGTATTGGGCTTTAACACGTTTCTTATGGGTTTCAATAACTAAGGAGACATCACGATGGGTTTCGTCTAGTTGCATCAAATACAAAATACGCTCTTCTTTGGTAGAGGTATTGGGGAGAAGTTCAATGACGAGTTTCGAATACAGTATTTCACTTTCATACGACAAGATAACTTCAATACCATAAACTAGATGGAAAGGTGTAAATCCCATGGAAGACTTAACGGATGTCCAATGGGCCCATAATGTTGAGAATAACATCCTGTTCCAGTTTGTCTTATGAATTCCTATTATTTGTCGAACCATATTAATGAGAAATCTTTTTATTGATTCAACCTAGCCATTGGCCTGTGGGTAATAGGGGATTGAGTTTTCATGACGAAGACACAAATTTTTCGTAAGTTCGGACATCATAAAATTTTGAAAATGACTACTGTGATCAGTAACAATAGCTTGAGGGATACCAAACCGAGTAATGATATGATTGAATATGAACAATGTTGCAGTCTTCCTGGTGTTATCAAATGTAGGCATCACCTCGGCCCGTTTAGTGAAATAATCCACAACTATAATGATGTATGCATGCCCCCCGACCAAGTGAGGGTTACATATCATGAAGTTAATGCCCCATTTGGTGAATGGAATAACGGAAACCACAGGATGTAAGGGAGCAGGATGAAATCTTATCTTGTTATTATAGGTTTAGAAAGCATGGAATTTCTGGACAACAGTAATGTATTCCTTAAATAACCAAGGCCAGAAATAACCTGCTCATAAGATATTTTGGGAAGTGGCATACCCAGACATATGACATGCACATGCTCTAGAGTGACATTCATTCAAATCTTTCTCAACTTCATCGTAGGTAATACATCGTCAAAAAATAGAATCTATACCGTGAATATAAAGGGTATCACCGAAGATGATGTATTGATGGGCTTGATATCGTATGTGATGATGATTTGTACTAGATAGGTCGGGCAATCAAGTTTGAGTCTAGAGATAGATAATGATATATTTGTACTAGACATCATCAAAACTGATCAGAAAAGGGGATTCATTAGGAAAGGAATACTCTGCCACATTTTCTGTCTCAGTGGAGGGAAGGTCACATATCAGTTAAGCGAAAACCAAAGCTTTATTTGACTTAGAGCATTCGAATTCCAAGTCAAACTCTTGGAGAATCACTATCCATTTGGAGTACTTTCCACCTAGAAATTGTCGGGTAAGGATGTGTTGCATGGGGTTGCAATCGGAAATAATAGTGTTTCTGTGTAATAAGATATAATGAGAAAAATTGTTAAGGTCCTAACCTGCACATAGGTAGATCAATGCGTTCGGATGTAATAAAGGTCAATATTAATAAGGCCTCTTAATAAAATAGAATAAGGCAGATGTAAGAAGACCTAATAGAAGCTTTCGCTTCTAGAAGGATCTTCCTCTAGATGCTTCTCTTAATAGACATATTTAGTATAAATAAGGGTCGAGGGTATGAAAACCCTAGCTTGGAGATTATTGGAACAGAGCGTTTCTCGACTAGAGGTTGCCCCCTCGAAGAGGCCTGTGAACATTTCATTCTGAATCAAAGTGCTATTTCAGTTGTTATTCTCATATTATTTATGTGTTATTGTGGAGATTATGCTGGTTATATTACTGTTATTTTGCCATTTCTAGCATTTTATTTATGTTCTGCGTATTTATTATATCTGGTATCTTGCAAGTGGTATTAGAGCACTTTCCTTGGCAGAAATTGTGGGTATTTTTTTTTTCAGGGTAGAGACGTATTCTGGTGTCTTTAAGCCATAGAGATCTGTCGCTACGTGCATAAACCCACGGTTGAGGGATTCATACATGCAGGAAATACAAGCGGTTCTTAAGCGCACATCTGTTGGCCCCCTTGTAACCTCTGTTGGTACCCCTTCGAGTGGTAGCGCATCAGACAACACCTGTGTACGGATCGGCCTAGATTTTCTGAAGCCCTATTTATATAAACCTATCGGTCACCAGACTGCTATAGTGTCACCGAGAAAAACACTTGGGAAGATACTCTCTAGTACCTGGGAAGTTGGGTAGTATGGCTAAGGGTACAGTCTATCCTCCTTAGTTAGTGCCCTGAGATATTGGGACGAGTACTACTATTGGACCCTGCATGTATATCAGAGAGCTATAGCACAGGGCAAATCCTTGTCTGTAGAACCCTTGAATACCTAACCCTTGGAGAACATAAACATAAACAAACTAAACCAGCCAGATCTATTGTCGCGCAACTGTATTCGGGTTGCCAAGTAAATACACATTTCTTTCTGGTTAAGAATTTGGGGATTTCAGCACTGCAGCATTCTTCAAACCAAAGTATAACCCCGCAACTGTATAATAAAAATAAATAAATAAATAAAATAAAATCTTAAATTTTTTTCACCATTATTTGAGACCTATTCCATTAGATTCATCTCTTCTCCCTTATCACATTCATCCATATCATTTTTCTGCAAAAAATTCTGACCCCGCCCCCTCCCTTTTCAGTTCACCCATCCTCATGGCCCATACCCATAGCCAAGAACTGGAGTCTTGCTTCAACACCTTGCAATCTACTTTCCTCGAGACCCAAAAAAGAAGTGCAACAACTCAGTGCTACTATTTCCTCCCATGATACATCCATCAATACCACCATAAATGCATCCATGCAATCCACAAGGGAGGAAGTCAAACAAGAACTGACCACCCAGCTTGAATCTGTCTTTGCATCACTCTGCACCAAACTAAAGATCCCTATCGATGACCCTTTTATTGATGCACATACAAAGACTGAAGGTGAAACTTCTTCCCATTCCCATACCTTTCAGCCCCATCACTTTCAATGGGACATACGCCTTCCGCGGGTGGATGTAACCAAATTTGATGGCTCAGGCCCCACTGGTTGCATCACCCAAATGGAACATTATTTCTCTATACAACATTACAGATGACTTGGCCAAACTCTAGTATGGTGTTCTCCATCTAGATCAAGAATTTTGGCAATGGTGGCAATGGAGAAAAACTTCCCGTCAAGGGTATATTGCTTGGACCCAATTTGTGACTGAGCTTTATGAACGCTTTGACACTGACACCAACCATTTGGGATGTTTGACAAAATTGAAACAATTAGGAACAATAAAAGACTTCATAGCTGCATTTGACTGCCTGGATTTTCGAATAGAGGGCATGACTGATGCTTTCTTTCGAGAGTGTTTTATCAGTGGCCTCAAGGAGGATATTCAGGCCCATGTCCTCATGGCTAGACCTACGAGTTGGGTGGAGGCTACTAAAAAAGCTAAAGAAGCACAACAAATTGTTTCCTCTCAAAACCATAAGCCTTCCTTTATCCCTCGCCCTAAACCAGTAAACCCCACTACTCCCTCCGCCCCATTAAAGATCCAAAAATTGACCAGGGATGAAATGGATGAATGCCAACTCAAAGGCCTCTGTTATAATTGTGATGAAAAATATTTCCCGGGCCACAAATGTAAGAAAGAAAAGATTTTTATGGCCATCTCTAAGGATATTCTGGAAGAGGATGTTGAAACTCGCCTTGTGCCCGAGTCACTAGAAATCACTGACATAAACCCTCCCTCCAACCCTCCCGAAGTGGAACTGACCATTTCTCTCAATGCTCTCACCGGTTTCTCTACCCCCCAAACCCTCAAGTTAATCGGTTACATCAAGCACCGAAAGGTCATCATTCTGGTTGATACTGGTAGCACCCACAATTTTATTCATCACTGCATTGCCCAAGAAACCCATTGCTACATCCATGCTGTCAACAATTTCCAAATCATGATTGCCAATGGTGGTTCTATGAAATGTAGTGGGCGCTATGAAAATGTGCGTCTCCAAATTAGTGACTACCACCTAAAATCCCATACGTTTGCTATTGACATGGGAGGTTGCGACATTGTGTTGGGTGCAGATTGGCTAAGGTCTTTGGGTCCCATTATCATGGATTTTAAGAACTTAACCATGCAATTCAACCAAGAAGGCCACCAATATAAATTCCAAGGTATCATTGTTGGTTCACCTAAGGTCATTAGTTCCCATCGCATGGAAAAGATGCTCAAAAAAGGTCATTCTGGTGTCATTGCCCAACTCCATGCCATACAAGCCACAGAGACACCCCCAGTGCCCCAAGACCTCCAAGCCCTCCTTTCTAAACATAAAATGGTATTTTCCACTCCCCAAGGACTCCCTCCTTCCAGAGGTGTTCATGATCATTCCATTCCCCTTGTCCCAGGAAGCCTTCCCCCCAATATCCGTCCATATCGCCACCCCTTTGCACAAAAAAATGAAATTGAGAAAATGGTCCAGGAACTCCTTACTACAGGTGTCATCCATCCTAGTATGAGCCCTTACTCATCTCCAGTCATCATGGTACTGAAGAAAGAAGGTTCTTGGAGAATGTGTCCTGACTTCTGTGCTCTCAACAAACTGACCATCAAAGACAAATTTCTCATTCCTGTCATTGATGACCTCCTGGATGAATTGAGTGGCGCCCAATTCTTTACCAAACTTGATCTTCACTCGGGCTATCACCAGATACGTATGAAAGAGGAAAGCATTCCCAAGATAGCCTTTTGCACTCATGAGGGCCACTATGAGTTTTTGGTCATGCCCTTTGGCTTGTGTAACGCCCCCTCCACCTTCCAGATCCTCATGAACCATGTCTTCCATCCTTTTCTCCATCATTTTTTCTTAGTTTTCTTTGATGATATCCTCATCTATAGAAAAACCTGGACAGACCATCTTAATCATGTGGATCAAGTTCTCCGCCTACTCTCTCAGCACCAACGTTTCCTAAAACAGTCTAAATGTGCTTTTGGTGCCTCAGAAGTGGAATACTTGGTTCATGTGGTGGGAAAGGATGGCGTTAGGGTGGACCCAAAAAATATTGAAGTTATGCAAGACTGGCCACACCCAAAGACTCTCAAAAGCTTGTGTGGATTTTTGGGCCTAACAGGGTACTATCGCAAGTTTGTTAAGAACTATGGAAAGATTGCAGGACCTCTCACGGATCTCCTCAAAAAGAACTCTTTCACTTGGACCCCAGTAGCTGCTCAAGATTTTCAAACCTTGAAGACGGCCATGTGCACCACTCTAGTTCTGGCCCTTCCTGATTTCACAAAGACCTTTGTGTTGGAATGTGATGCCTTAGGGAAAGGAATCGACGTTGTCCTTATGCAAGAGGGTCGACCTTTGGCCTTCACCAGTAAGCAACTGTCTGAAAGGAATCTAGGCAAGCCCATTTATGAAAAGGAAATGTTGGCGATTCTGCATGCCATTGAGTTGTGGTGTCCTTATCTCTTGGGGCAATGGCTCCAAATTAAGACCGACCATCAAAGCCTCAAGTACTTTATGGAACAACACATTTCCTCCCAAAAGCAACAAAAATGGGTGACTAAGCTCTTTGGATATGATTATGAGATCATTTACAAGAAGGGAAAAGACAATGTCGTGGTGGATGCACTGTCATGGAAATATGAAGACGAAGGATCCCTTTTTTCTCTTTCCTTCATTGTACCCGATTAGGTCCAAGACGTGTGCCAGGAATGGCTTCGAGATCCCAGAAGTTTGCATCTGATCCAGCAATTGCAGACCAAGACTCCGGCTCCCCCAAGGTACTCCTGGCTCGAGGATGAGCTGCGATATAAAGGCTGCTTGTATTTAAGTAAACAATCCAAGCTCAAATCCACGGTACTTTCTGAGCTTCATGCTACACCCACAACGGGGAACTCAGGGTTCACTAAAACATATGATAGGGTCAAACGTTCTTTTTTCTAGGATGGTATGAAACAGGACATCCGTAAGTTTATCGTTGAATATGAGGTGTGTCAACGCAACAAGGGAGAGAAAATCAAATCTCCGATCACCCTCTAACCGCTTCTGATTCCCCCTACTATTTGGAAGGATATCTCTATGGACTTTATTACAGGCTTACCCAAATCGGGGAATAAATCATTCATAATGGTGGTGGTGGATTGCCTTTCCAGGTATGCTCATTTTTTCACTCTTCACCACCCATTTACTGCATCCACAGTGGCTCAAATTTTCATGGACCAAGTCTTCAAGCTTCATGGCATGCCGCACTCTATTGTTTTTTATCGTGACCCAACTTTCACAAGAATTTTTTGGCAAGAACTGTTTAAGCTACAAGGCACACAATTTCATCTCAGCTCATCTTGTCATCCCCAGACAGATGGTCAAACGGAAGTTGTCAACAAGTGTTTGGAAACATATATGAGGTTCTTTGCCTCTGAAAAACAACACCAGTGGGCTCAATGGTTACCCCTAGACGAATGGTGGTACAACACTACATACCATGCAGCCACTCGCATGACTCCTTTTGAAGTGGTATATGGATAGAAGCCACCTTCAGTTATCTCATACTTACTGGGTACCTCGAAGGTCCAGGCGGTTGACCAAACACTTATTGTTCAAGAGGATATTCTTCATACCCTTAAGAGAACTTGTTCATAGCATAGAATCGCATGAATCAATAAGCAGATCAAGGTCACTTGGAACGTCAATTTGTAGAAGGGGATCAGGTGTTTTTGTGACTGCAACCATATAAGAAAACTTCCCTCAAGGCCGAGCATTGTCAGAAGCTAGCACCCAAATTTTATGGTCCTTACACAGTTCTCAAGCGTGTGGGACACGTTGCATATCAGTTAGCTCTGCCCAGTCAATCGAAGCTACATCCTATTTTTCATGTTTCCTGCTTGAAGAAGGTGATTGGAACTAGGTGCCAAATTCAAACCAACCTTCCAGAGTTAGCTAAAGAAGGATCCATTTGGCTATAGCTAGAAGCATTTTTGGACCAGCATGAGCGTCTCCTGTGTCAAAGAACCATTAAGGAAGTGCTAGTACAGTGGAAAGATATGACTCCAGTAGATGCCACTTGGGAACCAGCTACCATTCTACAGCAGTTTCCACATCTCAAGCCTTGAGGACAAGGTTGTTTTTAAGGGGGTGAACATGTTAAGGTCCTAACCCACACATAGGTAGATCAATGTAGTCAGATGTAATAAAGGTCAATATTAATAAGGCCTTTCAATAAAATAGAATAAGGAAGATGTAAGCAGACCTAATAGAAGCTTCCGCTTCTAGAAGGATATTCCTCTAGATGCTTCTCTTAATAGACATATTTAGTATAAATAAGGGTCAACGGTATGAAAACCCTAGATTGGAGATTATTGTAATAGAGTGTTGCTCGAATGGAGGTTGCCCCTTTGAAGAGGCTTGTGAACATTTCTTTTTGAATCAAAGTGCTATTTCAGTTGTTGTTCTCATATTATTTATGTGTTATTGTGGAGATTATGCTGGTTATATTACTGTTATTCTACCATTTCTAGCATTTTATTTTTGTTCTGCGAATTATTATATCTGGTATCTTGCAAAAACATTGGACAACTTAAACAAATTCCAAGGCCAGTTTCTCTACATGTAGGTATTTTGTTTTGGTAGTCATGAGACCTTGACTCAAATAGTATATCGCATGTTCGTCATGTGAATCATCCTCCTGGAATAAGACCATAGCGATGGTAGAGTCCGAAGGAACTAAGTAGAGGAAGTAATCTGGGCTATAGTCAGGGGGAGACAGTAATGGTGTACGGTTTAAGGCAAGTTTCAAAGATTCAAAGGCTTTTTTTGCAGTATCATCCCATACCAACTCCTAACCTTTCTCGAGTAGTCGAGTGAATCCTTTCATTAGTTCAACGTAATTGGGGATGAAACGATGCAAAAAATTTTCCTTCCCTTGCAAACTTTGGAGCTGGCGTAGTGTGGAAGGAGAAGGTATATTAAGGATAGGATGAACCTTCAAGGGGTCTAATCGAATCTCATGTATCAACATGATAAAACCAAGAAGTTGGTCGGATTTCACACAAAAAACACATTTGTGTGGGTTTAAGTGGATATGATAATAACAACAAAATATGAAAATAGCCCTTAAATGTGTCAGGTGATATTGGCGATGCATGGAATGCGCTGGTAGATCATCAAGATAGGGTTACACAATGTGCTTAATATAATGGAAACCATAAGACATAATGCATTGAAAAGTCACGCCATCATTCTTGAGACCGAAAGGTAACTTTCGGTAGGCAAAGGTTCCCCAAGGGAAAATAAAATCGGTCTTGTGTTGGTCTGTGGGTAAAATATTAATTTGATTATAGCTGGAGAAACCATCCATTAATGAGAATATTTCACTGTCGGCACAGTCGTCAATGATCTGGTCAATGAAAGGGGTTGAGTAATTGTCCTTAGGACAAGCCTTGTTTATGTCCCTCTAATCTACACAAACGCGAATGGTACATTGGTTTTTATTCACCGGAACTATATTGAATACCCAATCAGTCAAATCCACGGGATAGACAAATCCATATTTAAGAAGTTTTTCAACTTCAAGCTTGATAGAAGAAACTTTGCGTGGATGTACTGGGTGAATTCATTTTCAAACGAGTTTAGCATCTGGGTATGTCTTAATCTCATGCACAACGATATCAGGACCAATGCCTGGAATATCTTCGTAACTTCAAGAGAAAACATCGTAGAATTATTGGAAAAAGGATTTATATGTGTGGACCTCATCAGTAGAGCACGAGGCCCCAATATGAACATTTTCTATGATGTCGGGTTTAATGGATATGTCGAGAGGGACGGTAGTCAAAATGTTACTCAAAATTTATAATCAGGAACAGGGGGAGCTGGAGAGTTCTCAAGGGATGCCTGAGGAAGGAGCTCTATGACTAATGGGACATCAGATAGTAATGAAGCCTCTGTGGGAGGAAGGGTATCTCCAGTTTATGTTCCATTAAATGATATGACACATACTTGTGTTGAGGGATGTATGAGCGGAGGTTCTCCATGGTATGTCCCTAGCAAGGATGGGTCTTTGAAAATTTTGGGACCCATTTCGATGAGTGGGTAAGCCTCAGGATTAGTGTGAACAAAGGGTAGGATATTATCGATGTTGGAGGAAGGGTTGGGCTCGTAATGCGACACTTGGTCAATAGTGACAATGTTCCCATTGTGGGGGAACATCATTGTATGAAACACAGAAGAGACCACAACCTTCATTGCATACATGTAGCTATGCCCAAACAAGAGGTTATAATCTAGAGGAGTGTCGATAACTTCAATGTCAATGAGGATATTTTTTCCCTCGAATTCAACAGGAACATTTTGAAAGAGCCCTTCAGGAGAGGATGGTCATCCATCATAAGCTCTCAAAGTGATGGCTGATGGTATGAGTTTGGGGTAACCCATTTTCTACCATACAATTTTAGACATGATGCATGTAGATGCACCTTCATCAATGATGCAGCGGTGAACTGTGATGTTCCATATTTTAACTGGTATTTGGAAAGAGACCAGAGCAGGGAGATAGGGTTCCCCACTATCAAGATCAAATGTCATGAGGTGAGTATCAGTAGCGTCAACTTCCCCCAGGGAGGAAAGTAATGACTTTCGTTGGGTAGGGCAGGTTTGAAGGACTTCTAAAACTAACATGGAAGCAAGAGACTGTGCCAAGTCATCAAGCAGACTGTAATTGTGTTGTTGGTCCCCGGTTTTGACCATGCTCTTTGCCTATACTATATACCACAGACCTCCAATTATATGCCAGTACCACTCTTTTGACCTCATTTTGACATAATCAACACCTCTTTACCATTCAAAAGGGTCACCTAAGGTATCTTTGCATTTCAAACTATTTTTATGCATTTTAATACTTTAATTTGATAATGGGACTGATATCGCTTGGGTTAGGTACCATTGCTATTCTTGGAACAGGATGCTAGTACCAGGTACCAACTCGCACCGTGGAGGTACCAGTGGAGCCGTTCGAGATCGATGCATGATGGTGTGCGTTATGGTTCGAATGAGAGATAGAAGATTCACAGGACAGCTGGAGTCATTGCCACAGAAGTGCTCGAAGGCCTAATGATGAAATTGGATCGATTATTCTTCAGCGTTCACACTTCGTGACACTACGTGTCACGAAGTTGTGAAATACGTTTTCAGTTTGATTGCAAGACTATTCTCAGATAAGGGATCCGTTGTTCTATGCTTTCTTTGTCTAGACTGTTACAAACAATAGGATTTGGATATAAACCCGTGTTCACTGCTGAGAACCGGTTACTACTATTGTTACTGTTACTTTTGCCATTGCTATTGCTATCGTTATGTGATACCGTGAACCTATGCTTTGAATACATATTGTTGTTAC
Source organism: Picea mariana (assembly GCA_032191745.1). NCBI lineage: Eukaryota > Viridiplantae > Streptophyta > Pinopsida > Pinales > Pinaceae > Picea > Picea mariana. The sequence goes on along the minus strand of JASDQU010099770.1, from coordinate 615,397 downwards.
ATTATATTATTTGACTGATATGTGATTTGAGTATTTTCTTTCCTGAGTTGATGAAGCACGAAGTTATACAGTGATTGAGTAGAATGTTGTAGTCGAATCTGGTTGTTACTCACAGCGTTGTGCCGTTTGTTTGGGCCTGCCAAACCGGTGCAAGCCATTGTTTCATTTGTAATAGATTTAGTTTGTGCTGTTGTAGCTTTAGTTCATTTTGATATTTTATAGCTCGCATATGAGGTACCTTAGCGTTCACAGACTTCGTTTTAGTTTATCATAGTTTCAATTCATCACAGTGTGTGAATGTTTTCTTACACGACACTTTAAAAGTTTCAGGATTGTGTTTATGTGTTCCTCAATTGAGTCATTACAGCGCACTATTATATTTGACATTGCTGAATATCAAACACGGGATTGATGCCTGTAGGGTTAGAATATGCATATGGTTGTTTGGTTTTCATTTTCACTTCGGATGTAACTCGAGTAGCATGCATTTTGCTTTGTTAGACAGTAGTTGCCTTGTGTGCTTAGAACAATTAGGTTGTAGTTAGAACAAAAGGAGCTCCTGGTACCAATTAGTAGCACAATACTCTGTTTTTCCTGCAGATAGAATAGATTGATTTTTGCTGCTTAGAATGAATGCAGTTTCGACAATACCCTGTGTGTCATGACTTAAACGAAAATGCTGATGGTATATGATTGAACATAGAGGTAGAATGATTTCATAGAACCCCACTTTTGAATAGAAATAACAGTACCAACATTTGAGCACAAGACTGTCTTTTTCTGTTTATGACTTGGTAGGAAATGCTCAGTTTCAAGTTAGTTATTAGAATTCAAGTTCTCAGAATAGGTGTGTGTTTCATTCTTAGGATAGCATTCAAATAAAGACTAGACACTTTCCTACACATACTGTGTATCATCTCAAAGTTTACCAACCCTGGTTTGACAATTTAGTGTATCAGGTCACTTAAAAGCTTCAATTTAGCAGCCTGACATTTTTGGCGCCATTGCCGGGGAGTTGTTTAAAAGGTAAGAAGTTAATTGTCTTGATTAGTTTTAGAATTCACTTAGCTTGGTTTGGTGTGTTAGCAAGCTGTTAGTAAGAGCAGCCGTGGAAACAAAAAGGTGGAAACCGACATATCAGTTATCACAGGTACTCTGAAACTCAATCTTAGTTCTTTCATTTCATTTAGCATGATTTCATGAGAAATAGAGATCCTAGAGGTAGGTTCACGAAAAATATAAAACCACAAAAAGAAGAAGAAACCTCCACCCAAAAAGCAAAAGAAATTGAAACTGAAATTCTGGCTGAGGAAACAGTAGAACAAATCCTAGAACCAGGAAGCACCATATACCGGCAAACTCAAAACCTTGGTGATCCAGCCCTAGATGACACAGTTGATCCAGAGAAAATACAAGCTTTTCTCAGAAATTCTAACCCTGAAGTCTCACAGATAACAACTACAGTTGTGACATTGAAGGCCATAGGACCCTCAAAAACACCAATAGGAGATAAAACTGTTGATAAAAAGAATCCAGAAAGGTGGGATTTCACACCCTCAGCAAAGAAAGATCGAATCGTACACACAATTCTTGGTAATCCTTTCACCATGGGAGATAGAGGGAGAAACTTACATGAGGATCTTCATGTTGAAAATGAAGGGGAAGAACAAGGAGAGAATGAGGTAGCATTAGAAACCACCTTTGGTTTTCCTATTCTGGACTTAGTCCAGAATGTCACCATGAAAAATATCCCACTGTCAGCACTGCCAACCTTCCATGGGAAAAATAGTGAGGACCCTGATTTCTTTCTCCTTGAGTTTGACATTTTGTGCAGGAGATATAACTATCTCCAGGAAGCACACAAACTGAAACTATTCCCTGCCACCCTGAAGGATTCTGCATTACGTTGGTTCATGAGTTTGGGAGAATACAGCATTAGATCCTGGGAATATATGAAGAATTTTTTTTTAAAGAAGTACCAGGACTATTGCAGAACTAAGGACTCTCGAAATGATATCTTCAAGATGCAACAGCAAGATGAAGAAAGTCTTGAGGATTTTCTAGAAAGATTTAGCTTTACCCTTCAAAAATCTAAATATACTGATCTCTAGGATGAAGCAATCAAGACTCTTTTCTTGAAAGGAGTTTTGGAGGAATACATTGATACCCTCAACTTAATGGCTTCAGGAGACATTTACCAGAAAAACTTTGAAACAATTTTTGAACTCTGTAGAACTTACTCAAGAAGTAAAGGGAAAGCTGCAAAGAGTATGAGAGAATCGACCAACAGAAATACTAAAACATCTACATCTGGTGGGGTTACCAGAGTTGAATTGGGCAACCTTTTGGATAACTTTAAAACAGACCTGTTAGGAACCATTGGCTCTCATTTAGATACTCTGAAGATCAAAAGAAAACAGGAAGAGGAGAACCCTGTCCTAAGCATATTCTGCTCAAAATGCAGAAAGAGACATCCTGTACGAGAATGCCCTTTGGACAACATTTCTGTATGTGCAATATGTGCTGAAAATCACAAAACAGAAGACTGTCCATCCTTACCTAGACTGCAAGAAATATTCAAGGGAGGGGAAGCCCCTAGGACTCAACCTCCACCTAAGAAGCCTTGGCAGCCTAGGAATCCAAATGCAAATGTATACCAAGAGCCAGCCCCACAAACTTCCAGCTACTATCCACCCTTCTCTCAGCAACAACAACTTCCATGGAACTGGCCAAGCTGGCCTCCACAGAATGTCCCTGCTCAGCCTTGGTACCAGGGATGGAGAAATCCGAACTTTGGGACTAATCAACAGCAGCATGCAGTGCCAATGCCCCATAATCCATGCATGTAGTACCCTCCAAATTTGCAACAATTACTGCCTGGTTTTACTCCACCTCCACTACAGAATTACTGCCTGGTTTCACTCCACCTCCATTTCCACCCATTCCACAAAATCCTCAGCAACCTCAAAATCCATCACGTCCTACCATTCTGCCCGCTCAACCCATTCCAAATCTGAACCACAGACCACCCCTACCACTTCATAATGCTGATTTCCAGAACTATCCAGCTTACAACATAAACCCCGTGTCTATACAAGAAATACAGCTGAGATCTGGAAGGATTTTAAATAAAAATCAGCCTAAAACAAAAACAACCCCAAAGGTAATCATTGAAGAACATGAGGATGATCCTGCAGATAATTTGTCAACTGAGATACCCCTGCAGGATGTTATCATTCCAAAACAGAAAGAATCTGAACCACAGCATAACACACAGACCCAGGTTCCCAAGACACCTCCTTTTCCTGAGAGGTTACTGATTGAAAAACCAATTGTGCAATCTTAGTTTGATATCATGACTGAACTAAGAAATGTCTGTGTTAAGATTCCATTATTACAGGCAATCAAGGATGTCCCCATCTATGCCAAAACCATCAAGGAAATCTGCATCAAGAAACTTGGTCGGAAACAGAAAGATCCACCCACAATACACCTAGTGGGACAGCTATCAAATTACATTTCAGAAACACCTAAAATTGTAAAGTATGCCAACCCAGGAAACCCAATAGTTTCAGTAACCATTAACAATGTATCTATTGGTAATACTTTAGTGGATTTAGGTGCAGCCATTAAT
>JASDQU010099770.1:584369-604196 GCA_032191745.1 Picea mariana | reverse complement strand
CGGATGTAAGAAGACCTAATAGAAGCTTCCGCTTCTAGAAGGATCTTCCTCTAGATGCTTCTTTTTAGTATAAATAGGAGTCGAGGGTATTGAGAACCCTATCTTGGATATTATTGTAACAGAGCGCTGCTCGATTGGAGGTTTCCCCCTCGAAGAGGCCTGTGAACATTGCTATATCAATCAAGTGCTATTTATGTTCAAGTGCTATTTCTGTTGCTATTTCGTATATCATTTCTGTGTATTGTGAAGATTATGTTGGATATTTCACTGTTATTCTGTTATTTCTAGCATTTCATCTCTGTTCTGCATATTTTATATATCTGGTATCTTGCATTGTCAAAAGGAGTAGGCAACTTCAGAGGATTGCTAAGAAGCATGTTATAATTAACAGGGTCCTTAAGAAAGAAATCAGGAATATAAAGAAGCAGGAGAGGCTCCAGATGCTGGTTGCAGCTGCTGCAACCGTGTGATGGCTACCAAGTTTTTGATTTTTTGTTGCCTGAGGACAGGCAAGAACTTCAGTGTGGGGGTATGTTGGTCCCCGGTTTTGACCATGCTCTTTGCCTATACTATATACCACAGACCTCCAATTATATGCCAGTACCACTCTTTTGACCTCATTTTGACATAATCAACACCTCTTTACCATTCAAAAGGGTCACCTAAGGTATCTTTGCATTTCAAACTATTTTTATGCATTTTAATACTTTAATTTGATAATGGGACTGATATCGCTTGGGTTAGGTACCATTGCTATTCTTGGAACAGGATTCCGGTACCAGGTACCAACTCGCACCATGGAGGTACCAGTGGAGCCGTTCGAGATCGATGCATCATGGTGTGCGTTATGGCTCGAATGAGAGATAGAAGATTCACAGGACAGCTGGAGTCGTTTCCACAGAAGTGCTCGAAGGCCTAATGATGAAATTGGATCGATTATTCTTCAGCGTTCACACTTTGTGACACTACGTGTCACGAAGTTGTGAAATACGTTTTTAGTTTGATTGCAAGACTATTCTCGGATTAGGGATCCGTTGTTCTATGTTTTCTTTGTCTAGACTGTTACAAACAATAGGATTTGGATATAAACCCGTGTTCACTGCTGAGAATGGGTTACTACTATTGTTACTGTTACTGTTGCCATTGCTATTGCTATCGTTATGTGATACCGTGAACCTATGCTTTGAATACAGATTGTTATTACGTTATATTATTTGACTGATATGTGATTTGAGTATTTTCTTTCCTGAGTTGATGAAGCATGAAGTTATACAGTGATTGAGTAGAATGTTGTAGTCGGCTCTGGTTGTTACTCATAGCGTTGTGTCGTTTGGTTGGGCCTATCAAACTGGTGCAAGCCGCTGTTTCATTTGCAATAGATTTAGTTTGTGCTGTTGTAGCTTTAGTTTATTTCGATATTTTATAGCTCGCATCTGAGGTAGCTTAGCTTTCACAGACTTTGTTTCAGTTTATCATAGTTTCAATTCATCACAGTGTGTGAATGTTTGCTTACACGATAGTTTAAAATTTTCAGGATTGTGTTTATGTGTTCCTCAATTGAGTCATTACAGCGCACTATTATCTTTGACATTGTTGAATATCAAACACGGGACTGATGCCTGTAGGGTTAGAATATGCATATGGTTGTTTGGTTTTCATTTTCACTTCGGATGTAACTCGAGTAGCATGCATTTTGCTTTGTTAGACAGTAGTTGCCTTGCGTGCTTAGAACAATTAGGTTGTAGTTAGAACAAAAGGAGCTCCTGGTACCAGTTAGTAGCACAATACTCTATTTTTCCTGCAGATAGAATAGATTGATTTTTGCTGCTTAGAATGAATGAAGTTTCGACAATACCCTGTGTGTCATGACTTAAACGAAAATGCTAATGGTATATGATTGAACATAGAGGTAGAATGATTTTGTAGAACCACACTTTTGAATAGAAATAGCAGTACCATCATTTGAGCACAAGACTGTCTTTTTCTGTTTATGACTTGGTAGGAAATGCTCAGTTTCGAGTTAGTTATTAGAATTCTAGTTCTCAGAATAGGTGTGTGTTTCATTCTTAGGATAGCATTCAAATAAAGACTAGATGCTTGCCTGCACATACTGTGTATCAGCTCAAAGTTTACCAACCCTGGTTTGACAATTTAGTGTATCAGGTCACTTAAAAGCTTCAATTTAGCAGCCTGACATGTGTGTCGCCCTAGCCTGAGGGTTGTTGATATTTCGTCGTAATGGGATGCGAGGAACAGAAAGGGGTGGTTCAGTATTAGGGTGATGAATCATCAAAGGTGGGCCAATTGTGACTGGTGTTTCTTCTGAGGTAGTGGGATCAGGGTCAGGAGGTGCACTGTATTGACGATTGTGTGTTTGTAGAAGAATTTATTCCTTAATAGTGAGGAGGATAGTACAATCTGTAGGCATTCCTGGGTTTTCATATTGTCCGATCTGTGGTGAGGCCAGATGCATCTCCTGTTGGGTGTTCATTAACCCTTGGTGTGGTATGGGGTTTTTTAACATATCTAGGGGGGGTTGTTGCACATATTGTTGTGGGGCCTCCTAGGGAGTAGGCGGTTCTGGGGGATGTGGTCCATTTCCAGATTATTTCATCCATTTAAAGTTAGAAATTTGAGGGAAATGGTGAGTATAATGGCCATACTCACCAAAAAGGGAGCAAGGGAAATTTGTCTGAAGATTGTTGTTATTCTTCCCTTGGAGTTTTTTGTTATTTCCCCCTTGGGGGTTCTGGTTCCCCTGATCCTAGTTGACCCCAACAGGTTGGTTTTGTTGGGGGTGGTTTTGGTTCCCTCCTAGTCCTGGATTATTATTGTTTCATTTTTTTCCTTTCTTTTTGGAATTATTCGAATGATGGGTTGGATTTTCTGTATTTAGCTGTTCAAATTTTTGATATTGTTGAATGGGAGAGGTTTGAAAAAAATTAACCCCAACATGTGGTTGTCCTTGTGGAGAAACAATGGGCTAGGGAGGACCAGGAAATGGGAAGTATAGATTATTTTGTCATAATGATCCGTAGGGTATATAGGAAGGTGTGGTGCTTTCACTAGTGCTTAGGGTGTAAGTAGAGGTAGAAGCGTTTCCATAACTAGGTTGAACAACTGGGCGCATCATTGGGGTCAGCGGTGGTCTGCTTATGGGTGGAGGGGGGGGAACAGGGTATGGTTGTTGATAAGGGGGAGGAGTATAATAAGGGGGTCCTCCATATACCAATGGATATTGAGGTGTTCCATACATAGGTGGTTGTTGGAGGTGTGGATTGTGGTGTGTCGTGGTACCAATCAATCCATCCGCAAAGTGAGACATCCTAGGTTTTTCCTAGCCAAATGGCACGGGTCTTGGGGCCTCAAATAGTATATAAGTATATTGATTGACAATAAATGATCTCAAAATATTGAGTCTTGATGATGGATTCTTCTTCAGACTGAGGGAAGGTGGCGGCCACATCTTTGGCAAGGAGAGAAACAAGGGATTTGAGAAACCAATTAAGACATTGTTGCTTGGTGGCTTCTTCTTTATATAGACTACGTCGTCAATGCCATTCGTGAATGTGGTCAGCAATGTGGGTAGAGGAGTTTTGTTTAAACTCTGAAAGTAGTTCGAGACCATTGTCATGATGGATTGGTAGTTGAAGGAAGGTCAAAAATGCTTTGGCCAAAGATTCAAAGGTCGTATGGGACCCGAATTTTTATTCTGCATACCACTTGGTTGATGGGCCAGTGAGTGTGCGTTGAAATAACCTCAATCGAACAGAGACGTCCATGATGTTGTTTGAAGAGAACCATAAGTGGAAAGTCAAGATATGGTTGGCTGGGTCATCTCCCAATTTTCCTTCAAACTTGGGATTGTCTAAAGGGAGTTTGGTAGGCATGGTGGGCCATGTGGGGTCATGCAATATAGGATCATTGGCGAGATTAGTCAGATCTGATAAGTTGAGGGAAGCTAGGTATGGCATCTGGGGTTGTGGTGGAGAATTAGTTCCATCCATGGTGGGAATTTTTTGTGTTCCTGATCCTGAAAGAGGGTTTGTTCCAGCCATGGTATGAGTGATGTGTGTCCCTGACCCGTGAGGGGGGCTAGGTGGGGTTGTACTTCCTCCTGGGGAAGAAGTGTGCCCCCCACTTCCATGTACAGGAAAGTGGGTGGATGCTTGATATTGGGAAGTGGACCCAAGTAAAGTGGAGCCAAGAAAAGAGGATCCTAAGACAATAGCACTCACGGGAATGTGAGAAGGTGGAGCTGATGAGTTGGAAAGACTAGGAACTCCCCCTAGAATGGGACGAATATTTAGCAAGCATCTTGAATGACGAGGATTTAGTGGGTCCCCTATGATGTCCGACTAGCAAAGTGGATGTGTGCAAATCGTGATGAGAGAAATTAATGAACAAGAGACTTTGTATAACTTGGACCTTCACAAAATATCTCACAATCGTATGTAATCACAAGAGTATCATATATAAATCAATTTGATAAAGAAGCAAACATGTGGGTTGGTAGGTATTTTCCATGTGGAGAACAAAGGAAACAAAAATGCTCGTGTTGTAAAAGACATAATTTCCTTCCTCTCAAATAGCAATGAACCTTCCAATAGCACTCAATAGTGGGGTCTAAAGCCACCAGAAGAGGAACTAGTGAAGGATGAAGTAATCAGTTATAATTAGGGGTAGAGGGTGCATATCCTGAAAGAGCTGGTGATATTTCCCAATAGCCACAAAAAATCCGATCAAGGTGCAATTGCAGCCCACAATTGCCACCTAGGTAGATGTCCTAAAATTCGGTCACTAGGTACCTCGGTAAAAGTGTGACATTTAGATTTTTGGTGTAAGAAATGGGTCATGGGCTACATCCCGTCGAAGAGGTGGGTGCCTCAAGGGGAGATGCACATAAAAACTCGACCTCGACCTTCAACCCTTCATGGGTATATCCCTGCCTTAAGATGTAGGAACACTTTACTTGGAGGATTTAAAGTTCCCTATTTGACAACATCCATCATTTTAAGATGTGAGAACCAAATAACGGGGATTTATTTGGATTCCTATCCCATAGATCCTACCTATACTAAAAAAATTCTTTTGGCACCTCCTGTGGAGGAAAAAATAGTGAGTTTTGAGAAAAAAATTAGATGTGGTTGTTTGAGAGATTGGGGGTGTGAACCAATCTCATTGCAATTAAGTGGGACTAGACAGTCTCGTCAAGAAAAGGGGTGGGGCATTTCAGAATCCCTTTGGAGAAAACTTACTTTAACCTCCATGATTTCCAGATAAAACTATGTGATTGATTAGTTTCTTTGTGTGTGAACAAGTGAAAATGTGCCAAATTTTTAATAAGTTAGGTGTCACCTTGTTGCATGTGGACTTTTCATGGTCCTTACAAGTCTTGATTACCTAATTTTACTAAATGCCATTGGTACAACCTTGCGAAATTTTAAAGTCCCTAGAGAACTAGCATTTGGACATATGGGTCCTTACGAATCCTTTAACTCCCTAGTGTGATTTAATCTAAGAAATCTTCAAAAACTATCCTAGATTGTGGACATGTGGGCATGTATGGTCCCGTTACAAAACCTCTCAACTTCCCTAGTGTTTAAGAAAGTAAATTTCAAAAACTATCTAATCTTTATAGCATGTGGGCATGCATGGGCCCTTACAAATTTAAGATGTGTTTGAAAAATAAAACTAAGAGGAGTCCTGAGGGGGCTATTGCCTTCTCCTAAAGATTTTGTCTTTAAGGAAGATGAAATTTTCCCTCAATCATTTTTTTTGATTCTCAAGATCGCTTTATGGCACGAGAGAAGAGCATACTCAAAGATTGATGTCTAATTTCTGGTCCCAATGGAAGTAGTTTTATATGTGATATTTGAATGATTCCAGCTTAATTTTTTACAATCAAAGCAAGCCATCCATGTTGCAAAATGAGAGTAAAAAGAGGGAAAAATATGTATTTTAACCTCCTAAGTGCCTATGTTTTAACTAAACCTTCATTTGGAGGGGGAATCTAAGTGTGGTGCATATTACAATCTGCATAGAATCAAACTTAAGAAGGATATGGGCCTCCAACAGATCACAAAAATCCTTACAATGGATAATTTTCTAGATAGATGCATGAGCCACAAAGTAGACAGAGTCGCATTGGGCACCAATGTGCAAATTAAAAATGACTTTGTGGTGCAGTGCGCAGAATGCGCCGAGAAACACAGTGATTTTCACACACATGCTCGGAAGATGCGACTGTGGGTTAAAAACCCGTGCACTTTCTGTTACATGGTCACAAAAGAAATTTCGGAAGAAATTCTCTCAACTCAGCTCTGAATTTAGCTTTTTGCATGTAGACATGGTCTGGTTATGGTTCCTGCAAGTTAAACAAACCAAAATGAAGTTCTCAAACAACCCAAATTGGGGGGACATTGATACCAATCCCCACTGGAGTCACCAATCTGTTACGTCCCTTTCGTCACCTAAATGAGCAAAATAAGGACTGTTACGAGTCGAGTTGGGTTAGATGGACAAGACAACAATGAATGTAAGAGTTAGAAACATAAAGCATAAGAAACAAGCAAAGAACTAAGCTAATAACAATAAAATAAACTAAACTAGAGTGCATAAGGGAAATATAACAAGAAAATAAACAATATGTATGCCACCAATGGATAAGTTGTATTAGTGGGAAAACACCAAAGAGAAAGGGAGACTATGAGTCCCCTCTTCCTCCAAGGGAGGGCTCTTGAACCACAAATATTGAGCTCTTCTTACAAGTAGGAAACTAAAAGGAAATGATGAAGAAAATCCAAAGCACATTCACTCAAGAGGTGATATGAATGGCTAAATGAAATGATGCTTGTATGATCTTGATGAGAAAAGAGGGTCCTTCAAGAGAATATAGGCAACATAACAATACAAATGAATTCCTTGAAAATATAGTGCACCCATGGCCTCTTTTTATAGAAAAAATTTGAGACATTATTCAATTAGTCTTTAGTGTGAACAAGGGGCTCTTTAGGGCACCTTTAGGTCTTTAACCAGCCTCCCACTCGGATTCATCTCAGATTGGATATCAAATCGACTTGGGAGATGAAACAAAAGTGGGTGGAAGGCCTACCAAAATCATAAATGCGTCATTCTGAGGTGTGCGCAGATTTTTGCGTCCACAGTCACGCATCGGGCGCATATGCGCTTTTTGGGCATTATTCAACTGTTGCACGTGCGCACACTGCCTTTGTATCCTTAGAGCATGCTAATTTTTTAACCATTTGTATAGTTTTGTGCCCTTTAGAAATGCATCTTCTAGGCCATGGATGAACTAATGGGTGTTTTGAGGATGATAGATTCCTGTAACCATTTGCGGATGAAATTCTAGTGATAACAGGTGCCCCCTAATGTGTGAGGTTAAGAATATATGTATAGCCGAAATACATCAATGTTTCTTCTACTGAGAGTTATGATGTGTAAAAAATAGTGATGTGAGGAGTTTCAAGAGAGACCCATTAGAGGGAGAGGGGAATCGGTGGGACCCAAACCTTTCGCAAGGTGTGAAAAATAAAAACTGTGTACAAACGAGGTAGGCATGCCCCATGCTCGTGTCATGTAACTCAAAAATGTGTAATAAAGTAACTGAAGTTGTGTGTTCGTGTAGATGACTATAGTGCCCTTAGGGGTGTGTTGATAATAGCAGAGGACAATTTAGATGGTGAAAAAACTCTGAAAAGAGGTATTGACACCTGTAGGAAGTGTTAATGAGACGGAGGCATTGATAGTCTATCAAATTTCAGAGGTCTTCGACAAATATAACAACTGCAATAGTCATAAAGTAAGACCCACTGCAACATGATAAAGTGTTTAATTCAAGTTTCGTGGGCGTCAATGACAACAAAGAGCAATGATGGTTCTCGCCGTGTTGTCCAAGACTCTTCATTGTGAAGGTAATGAGAGTCAATATACTATCGCCCGTCTAGAAACTGTGTTAATGTTGACATAAAGGGAGACGTGACTCCCAGAAGTAAAGGACTTTAGGAAATCCACTGGATAAGATCAGGAAATGATGAGGGACATGGAAAAAGTCATGAAGTGGTGAGACTCAAGAATTCCCTTGGTTGGGGATAGATGTGAAGTATGAGTGGCAGCAACCGTGAAACTGAATCTAGCATCGGGGGGAAAACTAGACGTAGGTGGGATTGTGCCAGAGGCATGACAAAGTGGACAAACTCAGAGATTAGAGGTATATGGACTGGGGGATTCTTAGGTTTATGGACGATGTTAACAAAAGTGGAAGGTAATGAATGCCCCAACCAAGGGCGACATGGGTTGCTTCTGTCGGAAAAGGAAGGTCACCAAGGGTGATGACAAAAAGCTATGTAAAGGCTGGAAACAAAGGATTTTTACAATTACCAAATAAATAAAGAATAATTGGGGATGAGCATACAGATACAAAAATGGGTGCCCCAGTGCAATATGCCTTGGCCTATGAGGGTGCAAGTTGCGTGGAAAACAGGTGGAGGGTGGGGGCCCCATAGGTGGGTTTCTGTATAAGGTAAAATGAATGGAGGGAAATCTGCAGATGGGAAAATGGATGGTGGAGGAGATGGAGGGCTAATTGATACTGCAGAGGTGCAGTCAAAATGTGAATCATGACGATATTACTCGGGAGTACATTATGGGGCAGTTAGAAAAATGAGGAGAAGGAGCATGCAGATAATTCTCGGGAATGGAAATACTATGAGGACTCCTAGCCCTAGGGGGTGAAAGAAGCATGAGTGTCAAAATGTCAAGGGGGAATATGAATGGGACAACTCATGTGGGGAAGAGTGATACCAGGTGACAGTACTTAAATTCAATGGAGGTGTGAGTACCGTAGAGCCGGATGGGGGGACCTTAGAGGAAAATATCAGAAGGTGTGACTAGGAGATGCAATTGATATTCAAAGGGAATGATTACATGCCAGTAGCGATTTTCTACCTGAGAGGGTCATTCTGATTTGTGTAGACCAAGTAATTGCACAAATGAAAACCAAATACCTAACATGAAAAATATATGAATATGAAGGACATATAACGATTAGTTCATAATTTTGAACTGAAGCATGTGTACCTAGGCGTGATGTGAGAAAAATTATCCTTGGGAGTCAAGGATGGATGGTGGCCTAGGGACTGTGACTGTGTAGGTGGAGGGATCTTGGTCCCATGGCTGAAGATGGATCGAAAAACGTATGCTCGAAACTCCTGGGATGGAGTATGGAAGTTTGGCAAAAGGGAGTATATATAGTTGTAGGGAACATATTTCCACCTCATTTGTACCTTCTGCCAGAGTGACTAGACGAGAGATTTGAGGAGATATTTGGATATTCTAGGAGATTGAGCCTGTCGATTCAAGATCAGTGAGTTTAGGTTAGTGGTCGCATCCCCCTGCACAGTAGCTAGTGATTCGTTTTAGGGTAGGGCTTGTACGGATGGCCATACAAGGGGGTTTTGTGAGGGTGGGCCCCTCAGTGTTCAGACGATCGAGTGTTTCATGCGCACAAGTGCATGGCTATAATTTGAAGAGTCATGCATAGGGACACCCAAATGGGGAAAAAATGCGTGCATGGGATGTGTACCTATGGAAATCACAACAACACATCAATGCACGGCTGTGTTCATGACAGTTGCGCATGTGTGCACAACTGTGGGGCAGATAGGCGTGCTAGGATGCGCGTCTGTTGATGTGACAGGGGTGCATGGGTGAGCCCCTGTATGGCTAATAGTTGCACATGAGTGCACGATTGTGGGATGAACATTCATGCATATGTGCATGCCTATGAGGAAAACAACCGCGCCTTTGAGGCAAAGCTAAAGGGTGTAAAAACCTACTCGTTTTGGAGATTTTGATGTTTTTATGAGTTGAGATGGCTGATCAAATATTGGATTTGTGGATGAAGGCTACTAGTTGACGATGTCTATCCATTGGAGCGAGAGGGATTGGGCATGCCTGAGAGAGGTGGTGAGAGATAAGGAGATGGTTGTACGGGGTGCTTGGGCAGCTTGTGGGCTGCTGAAGTTTTTTGAGTGCTCACTAGTGAGGGCACATGAGTACTTGTTGCAGTTCCTGATTTCGATGTGGATTCTAGAGCTACAGTGTTTCATTGTTCATGGTGATCTCCTAGCATTCTCTGTTGTAGAGGATGTATACTTTTTGACTGGGCTCCCATTTCAGGGAACCCTTCTACTAGCGGAGCCTGTAGTACCCGGATATGGATAGTTGTTTGTCTTAGCCCGGACCTACTTTTCGGGGGAGAACTTCATGTCAGGCTCCATGGTGAGTATTGGGGCGATGGACACCCTTTTGCATTGGTGCATGGCATCGATGATTGTGAGAGTGTATGGATATTTCGCTACTCAGTGGATCAGTGGGGGTCAGTTGAGGATCATGCAGAGGGCACTGATAGGTGAGCATTTTGCCTGGGGCTTGATGCTACATGCAAAGATGGTAGGGCATATTGATAGGTGTCGATATGCTGACTCAGGGGAGTTTTCCTTTAGGTCCATCTTGGTGGCATGATTTCTGGAGAGGGTTCCCATGTTGCACCCAAGAGTGTTATTGGGCACACCTGGTGTGTGAGAGCCATGATTGAGGTGGTGGGTGATGATTCTGGTTCATCATGGTGGTGGGGAGGGTGGCCATTATTTTACAGAAAAGGATGCATAGGTGTGGCGTCATATGCCACATATCATACTTTGATATCCATATTGCGGGGTGGACTTTCGAGATGATCCGGATATGGTGCTACCCCCTAGAGAGGTGTTCGACCACAGAGGTATGATGTTATATTTGATGTTTTGATATTTATATAGTATAGAATGTTCGTTATGTATCGATGGATTTTGATTCTATCATTTGTTTGTTATGTGTGCAGATGTGGGACCTCGCAGGTGCGAGGTTGAGTTGGTTAGAGCATCGGCTCGTCAGGGGCCTGTGCGACCACCATGGGGAGAGCTGTGGGAAGAGGAGAGACGATGACAGGAGGATGTTGGGGAAACTCTTGTTGATGATGAGAGAATAGCCAAGAGATGTCGTTATGATGACCCCGGTGCAGGGCCATCACATGCTCCTCAGACGGGGGTCGAGGGAGAGTTTGAGGATTTTCGTCATCGATTAGAGGTGGTAATATAGGGAGTGAATGAGGGGATGTGGGTGTTGATTTAGGATTAGGGGATCCTAGAGTAGTGTATTGGGATTTTGGTGGAGTCACGGACATTGATCCACAGAGCAGCTATGGCAGGATTGATGATGACTAGGTGGTTTCCCCCAGGGCCTGAGGGACCTATAGCTAGTGGGGTATCTCCTCCAGTGGGGGGATTAGGTGGTGGTGCTCTAGAGGCACCATGAGTGTCTCTGGACATGGATTTGTGTATTTATAGAGGCCTGTGAGCCTATTTTGTACAGGGTGTTATGACACCGGTTTTCTACCTATAGGAGTGAGATGGTCACTTACCTACGAAGTTTGTACTTGATGTACTCTATTTTTTGTTGTAAATGTTGATGGCACATTGACCAATATATATATATATATATATATATGGATATACATTTTGGGATATTTTTGATGTTGACATGTGTTTATTGTTTTTATTGCTTTTGATGACGTCTAATCTATATGTTGTGATAGGCTTTGGATGTATGTTTGATGGGATCTTAATGTGATAAATGCCAATCTAACACTAGGTTAGCCATATTATCTACTATTTGATTAAATTGTCTTGGAATATGTGTAAATGTAATTGAATCAAAATGTCAAGATAAAAGTCTAACTTGCAAGTATTTGTGAAAGAGGCAAGGATTGCAGACATCGTACACATTGTTGAGCTGGAGGACAATCAGTTGGGAATCTAGTAAGACGCTTAGGTAACAAACATCACGGGTAGTGGTATCTGTAAGGAGGCTAATGATGGCTATGTATTCAGCTTGGTTGTTGGTAGCTAAGCCCAGGCATATGCCACAGGAGTGGATCAGTTCATTCGAGGAAGTATAGAGGGCCCAAGCGGCCAAAGAAAGATTCTATATCCAACGGCTAGCTCCGTCAGTGTAATCGATGTGCAAGGTCGATGGAAGAGGCATATTTCAATAACACAAATGATATATTAGATGTAAGAGATGGAGGAAAAAAAAAGACTAAAAACTCTACAAAAATAAAAATCCTAGTGTAGCATGGCTACGCTTAGGCAGAAAATTTATTTAAGTACAACCCATTGATGGGTTCCTTAAGGGGGTGGCCTTCGAGAGAGACCAAGATGTATGCGCCTTTAGTGAGTCAATGTTGGGTGATGTAAGGTCCATGTGATAATGACATGAGCTTTCCATGGCCGAAGGTATCGTGGACGATATCATAAGCAAGGACAAGGTCATCTTTATTGAATGATCGAAGGTTGACACGGCGATCGAAGGTGGCCTTCAACCATTTTTTTTCCTGCCTCATTATTTTGTAATGAAGACTGACAATCTTCATACAATGACTCTAAGTTCAGAAAATGCTACTCTATTGGAACAGTGTCAGGTAATATATCAATAGTGGTGCGTAATGTGGGGATTTCACATTCGATGGGGAGAGTGGCCTCGACCTCATGGAATAGATGAAATGGTTTGAAGCCAGTGGTGGTTTTAATTGTCGTGCAATAATCCCATAATGCAGAAGACAACATAAGGTGTCAATTGGTATTATGTTTGTTCACCGTGCGCTGCAATATGGTTTTGAGGACCTTGTTGACCACCTCTACCTGTTCGTTGGACTGAGGGTAGTATGGGGAGGTGAACTCATGGGAGAACCATAACCTGGAGGATAGTTTGACGAAAATCTCATTCTCAAAGTGTTTCCTGTGATCATACACTATCTATAGGGGAATCCAAAGCGAGAGATGACATGGTTGAAGAAAAAAATGCGTTGCAGTGTCAGTAGTGTTCTTGAAGGTGGGCATGGGTTCAGCCCATTTGGTGAAATAATTGACTTCCAAGACGATGTATTTATGTCCATTACTATATGGGGGGTTGCAAGTCATGAAGTCAATTCCCCATTTGCAAAAGGTGCCGGAAATAATGACTAGGTGGAGAAGAGCAGGTGGTGCTCTCTCTTTGTTGACATATAGATGACATTTGTCACATTGCTTCACAACGTGGATGCAGTCGTGAAACAATGTGGGACAAAAATAGCCTACTCGAATAATTTTCTGGGTGGTGGAAATCCCTGAGAGGTGGCCACCACAAGTGCCACTGTGGCAGTCATTCAAGACTCGGTCGGCTTCGTCAATAGTCAAACATAGATGAAGTATTGTGTCGACCCATCGGTGATATAAGATATCGCTGATAATGAGGTAGCGAGGTGCTTGGTGCTGAATACATTGATGATCATCCCTGGAGAGGTGGTTTCCAAACTTTTGTGTTCGTAGGTAGACTAGGAGATCGTTGTACCAAGGATCATCCAAGGGGATGTAAAAGAGATGTTCGTTGGGGAAGTCAATATTGATAGGGGTACTGGTAGTATCGGAAGGAAATGCCATAATGAGTTCGAAAAGTATGAGGGATTTATTTCTCTTAGGATTTGAAACTTTAAGGTCATACTCCTGAAGAAGGATGATCCATCAGGCAAATTTTCCATTAAATTGTTGGTGACTGAGAAAGTATTGCATTGGGTTGGAATCGGCTATTACCTTGGTAGTTTGAAGAAGGATGTAATGGTGTCGTTTCTGGGGCGAAGACAACTGCAAGGGAAAGTTTCTCTTTGTGATTGTATTTCAAGGGTGGCCCTGAAAGGTTTTTACTAACATAATAGATAACATGATCCCGGTCATCATCCTCTAATTGGAAGAGAACTCCTACTATGGAAACGGCTGAGGTCAATAAGTAAAGGATATAGCTGTGGTTGTAGTTGGGTGGACTAATCAAAGGGGCATTGGAGAGGGCCACTTTGAGATCATCAAAATCATTTTGGGCATGTTCATCCCATTGGAATGAGATATCATGACATAAGAGGTAAAGGAAACCATGTGCCTGAGTGGCGTAATCTGGGACAAAGCGGCGTAAAAGGTTAGCTTTTCCTTGTAGGCTCTGCAGTTGCCATAAATTTTGCGGTGGGGGGATTTTTGTGATGGCTTGGACCTTGAGGGGGTCGATTGTGATGCCATGTTGGGAGAGGATGAACCCAAGGAGGCATCCAGTGGTGACACATAATACACACTTGAGGGGATTCAAGCGAATATTGTACTGATAACACCTATGAAATACAATGTGTAAGTCATCCAGGTGTTGAGTGTGTTTCTTAGATCGAGCGGTGAGATCGTCCAAGTAGGCGAGAATGATTTGAGCCAGATCATGAAAAATGTATGTCATGGCGCATTGGAAAGTGGCTCCATCATTAGTGAGGCTGAAACGCATGACACGATATGTAAAGAAACCCCAAGGTGTAGTGAATGTGGTTTTGTATTGATCGGTTGAGTGGATCTGAATTTGGTTGTAGCCAGAGAAGTCGTCCATGAAGGACAAAGCCTAGTGGCTGGCACAATCATCAATAATTTAGTCAATGAAGGGTGTTGCAAAATTGTTTTTGGGACAAGCGTGATTAAGATCGCAAAAATCCATACAGACACGGATAATTCCCTTCTTTTTGTTAATGGGGATGGGGTTGGAGACCCATGATGTATATGTGATGGGGTATATGAACCATGCAACGCATAATTTGTCAATTTCAGCTTTGATGGCCATTTCTTTGGATGGGTGTAATGGATGTTGCTTTTGTCGTATAGAGGTAATATTAGACCATGTGTCTATATGATGTTCAACAATAGAGGGATCAAGGTCAGGCATTTTTGTGTATGACCAAGAAACAATGTCCTGGTATTCCTAGAAGAGATCTTTGTAAGCGATGAGTTCTTCGGGAGATCATGCGGTGCCAATGGTGATTTCCTCTATGATGTTAGGTTTGATGGAAATATCAATTTTGATAGTGGGGGAAATATTAGCCATATACCCTTCCTCAAAAGCGTCAGGGGTAGGGATAGGGTGATTGAACCAGTCTATATGCCCTGATGGCATAAAATATTTGGATTCGATTGCGTATATGGAGTTTTGGCTAAGAGGCACAAAGACATCTTGTGAGACAAAGAGTGCTCGATGATGGAACGGATCCCATGGGAAATTGGGGGTAGTTAATTCCTCGAGGATGTCTTCGTCGCAGTGGAACTATCGAGAATATAGTCGATCTGGGGGAATAACATTGGGGACTATCACTGTGTGGTTTTTTTCTGGTGGTAACGATGTAGAGGGGGTATCACAAGGAGGTTTTGCTGGTTCGCTCGACATAAACCAAATATCGAGATATTGTGGGTTAAAAATGGTCGTCGAGCATAAAATTTATGTGGGTAAATAAACTAGAGAATTGGGGGGGTTGGGATGAAAATCCTCCTCTGGGCTATAGATGAATCATGGAGGAGTGGGAAGTCCCTCAGGATCAGGGGAGAATATATAAACAATATCGAGAGAGGGAGTAGGAGGAGCTACCGACATCACTGGAAGAAGGGTGATGGTAGGATTGGGAATAAGTGCCAATTTACGACTCCTATACTCAATGATCGTAGGACATTGACATGTGAAATGATCAATTGATTCATAAAGAGCACAAGGAAATTGCATACATTCGTTGACAGAGGTCATGACATAGTGGATGTCAGTGACATGCATGTGAGATGATGCAGAAGGAGGAGGTTCTTGCTAGAAGATCTGGCAGACTGTCATTAGTGTCTGTCAAAATTGAGGTAGTGTTGAACAATGGTGGGTGTAATGGTCATACTCAGAACATATGGCACATGCGAATTTGGTTCGCAACCCTTTGCTATCTGTGTTAGGGTGCATAGTGGTAGCATTGGAGGAAGTGACGAGTGACATCGGTGCTTGCGAGAGTTGAATTAAATTGCGTAGCTCAGGGAAATATGGGAACTTATTGGTGGGGTGTCCATATTTCTCATATAGTTCACAAGGAGGCTGAACTTGTGGTGGAAGTGGAGCAATGGGTTCTTTCTTCTTCCATCTTCCCCCAGTTGTAGCAGGGGTGCTAGTGAGTGGGGGTGTGGGTGGGATGGTGGGGGTAAGTATTGGAATATGCATCGAGATTCCTTCTATTTGGGGAGGGAGGGATGGTTGAGGGACCATCTCAGGGGGATGTAGATACCATATTGGAATGGCCAGCACCATATTAGGAAGGGTAAGTGTTGCAGCTACATGGAAATCTTGTACACTCGGTGGGGGGTAAAAGAAGGGGATTTGAGTAATGGCTTGGGGGACTGTCTCCCAAACTGAGATGTGGACCTGGGGGAGGGTATAATCAGGAACAGGGGGATCTGGAGATTTATCAAGGGATGCATGAGGAAGGAGCCCTGCAACTAGTGGGACGTCAGATAGTAATGAAGCCTCTGTGGGAGGAAGGGTATCTCTAGTTTCTGTTCCATTGGATGAGATGACACATACTTGTGTTGAGGGATGTATGAGTGGAGGTGCTCCGTGGTATTTCCCTAGCAAGGATGGGTCTTTGAAAACTTTGGGACCCATTTCGATGAGTGGGTAATCCTCAAGATTAGTGTGAACAAAGGGTAGAATATTATCGATGTTGAAGGAAGGGTTGGGATCGTAATGCGACACTTGGTCGATAGTGACAATATTCCCTTTGTGGGGGAACATCATTGTATGAAACATAGAAGAGGCCACAACCTTCATCATATCCATGTAGCTACGCCCAAACAAGATTTTATAATATAGCGGAGCGTCGATAACTTCAATGTCAATGAGGATAGTTTTTCCCCCGAGTTCAATGGGGACATTTTGAAAGAGCCCTTCAGGAGAGGATGGTTTTCCACCATAAGCTCTCAAAGTGATGGCTGATGGTATGAGATTGGGGGAACCCAGTTTCTGCCATATGTTTTTAGACATGATGCATGTGGATTCACCTTCATCAATGATGCAGCGGTGAACTGTGATGTTCTAGATTTTAACCACTATTTGGAAAGCGATCAGAGTGGGGAGATGGGGTTCGCCACTATCAATATCAAAGGTGGTGAGGCGAGTATCAACAGGGTTGAATTCCCCCAGGTTGGAAAGTAATGACTTCCGTTGGGTAGGGAAGGTTTAAAGGACTTCTAAAACTAACATGGAAGCAGGAGATTGAGCCAAGTCATTGACCAGACTGTAATTGTGTTCCTCCCTAGCCTGAGGGTTGTTGATATTTCATCGTAATGGGATGCAAGGAATACAGAGGGGTGGTTCAGTATTATGGTAATGAATCATCAAAGGTGGGCCAGTTGTGACTGGTGTTGCTTCTGAGGTAGTGAGAGCAGGGTCAAGAGGTGTGTTGTATTAAAAACTACACGTTTGTATAAGAACTTCTTCCTCACTAGTGAGGAGGATAGTACGGTCTGTAGGCATTCCTGGGTTTTCATATTGTCCCATATGTGGTGGGGCCGGCTGCATCTCTTTTTGGGTGTTCATTACCCTTTGGTGTGGTATGGGGTTTTGTAACACAGCTCGGTGGGTTGTTGAACATATTGTTGTGGGGCATGCTGGGGAGCAGGTGGTACTGGGGGACGTGGTCCATTTCCAGATTCTTTCATCCATTTAAAGTCAACAATTTGAGGGCAATGGTGAGTATAATGTCCTTACTCACCACAAAGGGGGAAAGGGAAATTTGTCTGGAGATTGTTGTTATTCTTCCCTTGGTGTTTGTTGTTATTTCCCCCTTGAGGGTTCTGGTTCCCCTGATTCTGGTTGACCCCGACAGGTTGGTTCTGTTGGGGATGGTTTTGGTTCCCTCCCTATCCTAGCTTATTATTGTTTCGACTTTTACCTTACTTTTTGGCATGATTCCACTAATGGGTCAGATTTTTCATATTCAACTATTCAAAATTTTGATATTGCTGAATGGGAGAGGGTTGAACAAAATTAACCCCAACATGTGGTTGTCCTTGTGGAGAAACAATGGGCTAGGGAGGACCAGGAAATGGGAAGTATGGATTATGTTGTGGTAATGATCCATAGGGTATATAGTAAGGTGTGGCACTTTCACTAGTGCTTAGGGTCTAAGCAGAGGTAGATGCATTTCTAGAACTAGGTTGAACAACTGGGTGTGCCATGGGGGCTGACGGGGGTCCACTTATCGGTGGAGGGGGGGGGAAGGGTATGGTTGTTGATAGGGGGGAGGAGGATAATAAGGGGGTCCTCCATATACCGACTGATATTACGGTGTTCAATACATAGGTGGTTGTTGGAGGTGTGGATTATGATGTTTTGTGGTACCAAACAATCCATCCGTGGTGTGAGACATCCCAGGTTTTTCATGGTTGAATGGCACGGGTATCAAGGCATCAGGTAGTACCGTATATAAGTATCTTGATTGAGAATAAATGAGCTCGAACTGTTGAGCCTTGCTGATGGATTCTTCTTCAGACTGAGGGAAGGTGGTGACCACATCTTTGGAAAGGAGGGAAACAAGGGATTTGAGAAACCAATTAAGGCATTGTTTCTTGGTGGCTTATGATTTGCATAGAATACGTTGCCAATGCCATTCATGAATTTGGTTAGAGATGTTGGTAGCGGAGGTTTTTTTAAACTCTGAGAGTAGTTCGATACCATTGTCATGACGGATTGGTAGTTGAAAGAAGGTCAAAAATGACTTGGACAAAGATTCAATGGTCGTATGGGACCCAAATTTTTCTTCTACATACCACTTGGATGATGGGCCAGTGAGTGTGCAATGAAATAACCTCAATCAGACATAGTCATCCATGATGTTGTTTGAAGAGAACCATAAGTGGAAGGTCATGATATGTTTGGATGGGTCGTCTCCCGCTTTTTCTTAAAACTTGGGAATGTATGAAGGGAGTTTGGTAGGTATGGTGGGCCATGTTGGGTCATGCAATATAGGATCATTGGTGAGCTTAGTCAGATCCGATATGTTGAGGGAAGCCAAGTATGGCATCTGGGATTGTGGTGGAGGATTAGTTCTAGCCATGGTGGGAATGTTTTATGTGCCTAACCCCGAAAGAGAGTTTTTTCCAACCATCTTGTGAGTGATGTGTGTCCCTAACCCATGAGGGGGGCTAGGTGGGGTTGTAATTCCTTCTGGGGAAGAAGTGTGCCCCCCGTTTCCTTGTACAGAAAAGTGGGTGGATGGTTGATCTTGGGAAGTGGACCCAAGTAAAGTGGAACCGAGCAAAGTGGATCCTAAGACAGTAGCACTCACAGGAGTGTGAGAAGGTGGATCTGATGAGTTGGCAATACTAGGAAATCCCCCTATAATGGGAGGGAGATTTAGCAAGCGTCTGGAATGATGGGGATTCTGTGGGTACCCTAAGATGTTCGACTAGCAAAGTGGATGTGTGCAAATGGTGATGAGAGAAATTAATGAACAATAGAATTTGTATAGCTTGGACCTTCACAATATATCTCACAATTGTATGTAATCACAAGAGTGTCATATATAAATCAATTTTATAAACAAGCATACATGTGGGTAGGTATGTTTTTTCCACGTGGAGAACAAAGGAAACAAAAATGCCCATGTCCTAAAAGATGTAATGACCTTCCTCTCAAATAGCACTGGACCTTCCAATAGAACTAAACAATGGGGTTTGAAGCCACAGGAAGAGGAACTAGTCAAGGATGAAGTAATCAATTATAATGAGGGGTAGAGGATGCATATCCCGAAAGAGCTAGCAATATTTTCCAATAGCTAGACAAAATCTAATCAAGGTGCAATTGCAGCCCACAATTGCCACCTGGGTAGATGTCCTAAAATTTGGTCACTAGGCA
>JASDQU010099770.1:555609-584269 GCA_032191745.1 Picea mariana | reverse complement strand
CTACTAACCATTTCCATGAATCATCCCTTCAATATATAGGAAAGGATTGAGTAGTTACTTGGATAGAATGTAATCCCAAAATATCTGGAGATTCATGAACTTGCCAACCATTCGAACTCCAACTCATCCTTCTAGAAGATTTCTTCTAGAAGGATCGAGAACTTATCCGTTTTCTCCATTAAGAATCATTTCCGCACCCTGACCGTTGACACAGTGCGGAAGGTCCGCAGTCTGATTGAATGCAGCCTGCGGACATCAAGCATTTCCGCAAGGCAATATATATGCAGCCTGCGTACTGTCTTCAAAAGAGTGATTTTGAGAAACTGACAAGTGTAACTTTCTTCTTGAAAATGATCTTAAAGAAGAGATAGATCTTCTATCACCATGTCATTATCATGTCATCATCTTGAAAACCAAAAATGTGGATAACAGGGGTGTGAACCAATCTCACTTAAATTAAGTGGGAGTGGATAGTCTCATCAAGAAAAGGGGTGGGTCATTTCAGAATCCCATTGGAGGAAACTTACTTCAACCTCCACAATTTCTAGATAAAACTATGTGAGTGATTAGTGACTTTGTCTGTGACCAAATGAAAATGTGCCAAATTTTTAATAAGTTAGGTGTCACCTTGCTACATGTGGATTTCGTGTGGTCCTTACAAGTCTTGATTACCTAATTTTACTAAATGCCATTCATACAACCTTGTGGAATTTTGAAGTCCCTAGAGAACTAACATGTGGACATATGGGTCTTTACCAATCCTTTAACTCCCTAGTGTGATTTAATATAAGAAAGATTCAAAAACTATCCTAGATTGTGGACATGTGGGCATGTATGGGCCCATTACAAAACCTTTAAACTTCCCTAGTGTTTTAATCTAAGAAAGTAAATTTTTAAAACTATCTTATGTTTGTAGAATGTGGGCATGTATGGGCCCTTACAAATTTAGGATGTGTTTGAAAAATAAAACTAAGAGGAGTCCCGAGGGGGCTGATGTCCTCTCCTAAAGATTTTGTCTTTAAGGGAGATGAAATTTTCCCTCAATCGTTTTTTCTGATTCTCAACATCACTTTATGGTGCAACAAAAGAGCATACTCAAGGATTTATGTCTAATTTTTGGTCCCAATGCAAGTAATTGATTCCTTTGATTTTTTACAATCAAAGCAAGCCATCCATGTGGAAAAAAGAGGAAACAAATATTGATTTTAACCTCCTAAGTGCCTATGTTTTGACTAACCCTTCATGTGGAGAGGGAATCTAAGTGTGGTGCATATTAAAATATGCATAGAATCAAACCTAAGAAGGCTATGGGCCTCCAATGGATCACTAAAACCCTTACAATCGATAATTTTCTAGACAGATGCGCGGGTCACAGAGTAGATAGAGGGGCATTGGGTGCCAATGCACAAATTAAAAATGAATTTGTCGCACAGTGCAAAGAATGCATTGAGAAACACAGTGAGTTTCACACATGTGCTCTGAAGACGCGACTATGGGTTAAAAAACCTACGCACTTTCTGTTACACGACTGTGAAAGAAATTTTGGAAGAAATTCTCTCAACACAGCTTTGAATTTAGCTTTTTCTAGGTAGGCATGGGCCAGTTATGGTTCCTGCAAGTTAAACAAACCAAAATGAAGTTCTCAAACAACCCAAATGGGGGGGGAATTGATACCAATCCCCAGTGGAGTCACCAATCTGTTTCGTCCCTTTCGTCACCTAAATGAGCAAAGTAAGGATGCTTACGAGTCCAGTTGGGTTAGCTGGACAAGACAACAGTGAATGAAATAGTTAGAAACATCAAGCATAAGAAATAAGCAAAGAACTAAGCTAATAACAATAAAAGAAGCTAAACTAGAGTGCATAAGGGAAATATAACAAGAAAATAAACAATATGTATGCCACCAATGGATAAGTTGTATTAGTGGGAAAACATCAAAGCGAAAGGGAGACTATGGGTCCCCTCTTCCTCCAAGGAAGGGCTCTTGAACCCCCAATGATTGAGCTCTTCTTACAAGTCGGAAACTAAAAGGAAATGGTGAAGAAAATCCAAATCACATTCACTCAAGAGGTGATATGAATGGATAAATGAAATGATGCTTGTATTCTCTTGATGAGAAAAGAGGGTCCTCCAAGAGAATATAGGCAACATAAAAATACAAATGAATTCCTTGAAAATATAGTGCACCCATGGCATCTTTTTATTGCAAAGCTTTGAGGCATTATTCAACTAGTATTTAGTGTGAACAAGGGGCTCTTTAGGGCACCCTTAGGTATTTGACAAACCTCCCACTCGGATTCAGCTCGGATTTGGATGTCAAATCGACTTGGGAGATGAATCAAAAGTGGTTGAAAGGCCAACCAAAATCATAAATGCGTCGTTCTTAGGTGTGCGTGTCTTTTTGCATCCACAGTCGCGCATTGGGTGCATATGCGTTTTTCAAGCATTATTCAACTATTACACGTGCGCGCGCTGCCTTTGTATCCTTAGCACATGCTAATTTTTTAACCAATTGTATAGTTTTGTGCCATTTGGAAGTGCATTTTCTAGGCCATGGATGAACTAATGGGTGTTTTGAAGATGCTGGATTCCTGTAACCATTTGCGAACGAAATTCCAATGATAACATGCCTTAAGTGTATTGTGTGATTCAGTGAGGGCGGGAAAGCCAATGGATTTCCAACAAGTAATGGACATAACACAATTTGAGGCTCCTTAATCAATAACAGTTCTACATATATTGTTTTTTTCAACAACAACTTGGATCTGAAATGCTAACTGAGGAGGAAGCCTTGGAATGTGATCTTCCAAGCCAAAGATTATTAAATTGGTATCCGTGTGATAAATTCCACGAATGGATTTTAACAGTGTCTTCCATTGAGAAGGAAAAATTTGAAGGAATTCAAGAGCTAACATCACAGAGGGTGCTTGCGTAAGATCCTCTACAATACCGTAGTTTTGGGCATCACGTGCATGAGGGTTGAATGCATAATTTCAAACAACACCCTTTGGAGGGGGGTGAAGAACTGTATCGAGACCTGGTATTTTGAGATGAAGAGGATTGTTTGGAGGTGAAGTTGGAAGAGAAGGTTGAACCAATGAAGGTGGTATATCATCAACTTTTTCTTTTGACGGAGAGTAATCCTTGGCTCGATTTGCGATTAAAAATTCCTTCTTTTTAGAACCACTAGTACACATAATGATGTAAGATAAGGTAGAAGGAGAAGCTTGGTCATGAATGACTAGTTGGGCTTGCTTCTGAGAAGGCAAAGTTTGTGAAAAAATGGTGGGTGTAGGAGGTTTCTCAGTACCTTGGAGGAACTTAGTAACTTCAGCGCGTCTCGGACAATCTTTTGTGTAATGATCGTCACCACAAATCAGACAGGGGTAATGAGGCTTACGTTTATCTTTCTCATCAGCGGTTTGCATTTTCGATTTATCATATTGTTGACTATTATTATTGTCCTCCTTTTTCTTTCCCTTCCCTTTCTTTTTATTTTTATTCTTTCTGGTAGGCGTGAATTGAACATAATTAACTTCAACAATCTTACCAGTGGAAGGAGCAGGAGTAGTAGTATTTTTTGCATTAGAACTATTATATTTAGGATTGGTGTGACCAGGGTGTGTGGACTGAGCTTCAAAGAAGCTATTGGAGGTGTTGGCATATGTTTTGTGGAAGGACGAGGAGCGTCAGGGATCAAATCGTAAAGTGTTCTCGTTTGCAAATAAATGATATCTAGATACTGAGCATGACTAATCGCCTGCTCTTTAGTGACAACACCACCCATAGAGACATCATGGGCAATAGGTCCAATGAGTGATTTTGTAAAACACTCAGCCAATAGTTGATCAGGAAGAGGAACTTTCATCGAACGTCTTCTCCTCCTTCACTCTTGGATGTGATCAGAAATATGAGTGGATGAGGATTGTTTAAAAGAACTCAAAATTTTGGTTCCTATCTTGTATCGAATTGGTAGCTGGTAATGTGTCAGAAATTCCATGGCCAAGGTGTTAAAGTCATTAAAGAAACTACATGGTAACTCGATGTACCATTTTGTTTCCGAACTTGTGAGAGTTCATTGGAAAAGTCGTAATCTGATGGAATCATCCATCAAGGTGTTAGATGAAAACCATAGATGAAAAGTCATAACATGATTATTCATATATTCTCTTGTTGAACCATCAAATTTAGGAATGTCATATGGTAACTTGGCTGGTATGATGGGCTAATAAAAAGAATGTAGAATAGGATCATTCAAAATCTTAGAAAAATCAGGTAAATCCAAAGTGGTTAGAAAAGGAAATTGTCGGTTCACTTGAGGAAACTGGTAGTTTTGAGGGGGTGGGGGGGGGGAGGCGTAGGTATATGAGTAGGACCATAAGCAGTCTGCATATAATTAGATAGTCCTGAAAGATTCGGTTGTGGAGGATTTTGAGGCATGTATCTCACAAGGTTGGGTTGATTAGGGATGTTCCCTTGGAAAGGAACACTAGATTGAAAGTTTTGACCCTAAGTGGCATTCAAAGAACCTGGACACGGTTGAATGATATTAGGGGGTACAAAAGAATTGACTTGAGGATGTTTCCACCTAGACAGTTGTATATTTCCTTGGGAAGGAATGTTCCAAGGTTCATTTTGTAACATAGGTGTGTTATGTCCATAAATTGGATTATGGACTCCAACTTGAGGTTGCCCCCCAGGTTGAGATTATGCCCCAATCTGAGGTTGTCCCCCAAATTGAGGTTTCCCCCTAGCTTGAGGTTGACCTCCAACAAAAATCTGGAAACCAGAAGTGATGAGAAGTCTGGTTCCTTCAACTGGATTGGAGACACTAGGGCCAATATGGTGAGATCCTCCTAACAAAGGTGGAGGAGGAACATAAGGCCCTTCAAAGAGTATCTAGACAGGTGTAGAAACAAAATGACTTGCATCGTTATACCCAGGAGGAACAAAAATTCCACAACCTCCATATGGAACCTGTGTAGAGATACTAATTGTAGTATTCATAGCTCTATACCCAGGGGGAAGTGATGGATTAGGTCTAGACAAAAGTTGCATCCCAATAGGAGCTTGGGTGACACCCACATTCCCGGTATAAATCATGGTATCTCGTGGGACCATAATAGAATGGGCCATGTGGAGAGGAAGAATCGAGTGAGAACCAACAAATAATTGGTCCAAAACGACGATGAAACTACTGATAGTACCATTGAAATGGTCAAAATGTACCGTATAGGTAACAAACATCTCAAGAATTTGTGATGCCATAGGTTGATCAGAACTTGCTCCTAGGTTGTCGTAAAGATAACGTACTGTCAAAGGGGAAGAACTAGGATTGGAAGTTTCAATAGTGTGAGCCGAGGTCCTAAAAGATTCACTGTGAAAATGTGGATCTTGTACTCCAGATCCCTCGTTAGGTCCAATAGGTACTTCAATATTATTGACAACAACAATTTATCTGGATGATTTCATCTGAAGTATACGTGCGTCTTGTCTAATAATCAACAACAGATTTGGGGGAAGTCAGAAAGATTCTATGGAATTTGAAATGATTCAAAATCCTTCCAAAGTGTGTGTGCTTCCAAATTCAAAAGCTACTTCATTGTTGACTACTCCCTGAGGAGTGACTTCTGGTGAATTAGGAAGCAAAGTTTGGTAACCTTCTAGATATTCTGGGGGTAACCCTTGCATCCTACGTGAACGACGAAGGCCGATGTTGTCTGAACCAAATAAATAATGGAAACAATCTATGGCCAACTAGAGAAAAAAAAACAACACTCACTAATAAAATCTAAGAATCAAACCAAGCAAATAAACCTTCTTATTTCGAAGTCACTAATTGGTGATGAAATCCAATGCCGCGAAATCAAGACAAGAAGGGGTTGGGATAAGTGGGTGGAAAATTTACGTTGATGACCTGCTTAATGGACTTACACACTGGTGCAAGCTCCCACAGATAATCATGGGTATACCCTCCAAGGAGCTTGAGTGAGTTTGGCCAACATCTATTCTAGGTAATGTGAAGACTTTCCCCTCCATAGTTGCCTCGTGTAAATACCCTAGAGAGATAGGATACTAAGGTTACCAACTACAACAATGATGCCTAGGGAAACAATCGACAATCCGATCCATGTGCAAATGCAGGGTATATAGCCCGAAATCAACTCGAAAGGATTCCCCAGTATGGTCACCAATTTTTTTATGGGACTTATCAGTAAATGTGTACATAAACAGATCTCCCTAGATCCACCTAGATATAGAAAAAAACAGAATAGAATATGATGCTTTCCCTAAGCTCTAATCATTGAGTTTACTATCTAACAAGAGATGAGCAACATACCATTTAAATATTGCCTCCTCTTTCCATTGTCATCTTAGCTCCAATGCAGTGCGCCTGTGATATTGAATCTGCAAAGGAACACAAGCCAATGAAAGTGAAAACAATAATATATTCCACGATAACCTATGTATGTGATCAAGGAATCATATAATAAAACAAAGCCAATTTTATGGGAAAGAAACATATCACTGTTATTATGTTAAAGTGAAATTGGAGATTACAACCAAAGACTTGATGTTACAAGGTCCCCTTCTGATGACCCTTTTCTCCAACACACACACTTGCTCCAATCTTGAATGAAGAAGATCCACAATGACTTGATAAACTGAAATGAGGCTCTCAAGAATGATCCAATGTATTACTCTCCATACAATCTTAGCCTATCCAACCTTATGTGCTTAACCTTTTCCATGATATATCCCTCTTTATATAAGGGAAAGAGAGATGGTTAAATAGATTAGGATGATCCCACCAAATCATATAAGCGAGTAGGATCCTAAACATACGGATTCCACCTCACCTTCTAGAATATCCCCTTCTAGAAATTTCGTGAAACTTAACATTTTCTTAGTCTTTTGACATCATCGCACCCTAGTTGTAGAGTAGCTTGCAGAGATGTCACAACCCAACTTTAGGGCATGGGGTGACGATCAGGGATCATCGCACCCTACATATGGTGCAACTTGTGACAACCTTCCTTAATAGAGTCTTTGAGAAGAGAAAGTCAATCACTTTCCTCATGAAGAAAGGCTCTTTTTGGGAACATGAACACATGTTATCAATGGATCACTGAGATGACCAAAATAATGTGTAACAGTAGAAAAAAATTCGAATTCAACCTCTTGTAAGATGACTATCCATATACTAATATTTCCACCAATGCACTATTTTGTTAACACATATTGGAAAGGGTTCACGATGACAATGACAGTGGTCTTGAAAAGAAAAATGTAGTGTCAGAACCATTGGATAGCATGAAATTATGCCAAAGAAATCTTCTCAATGTGAGAATAGTTGATTTTTGACCCAGCTAGGCCTCGGCTAAGGTAATATATAACATTATCTTCGAGCATATCATCTTCTTGAACCAAGACCATGCTGATAGTCGACTCCACAGTAGCCAAATACAAAAATAAATATTTGTTATAATTGGGAGGCTGGAGCAGAGGGGCAGACATCAGGGCACATTTCAACTCTTCAAAGGAGTGTTGAACATATTCATCCCAACAAATTGGGACCCAATTTTTCAAGAGACACATAAACCCTTTAGTGATCTTGGCGTAATTCGCGACAAAACACCGAAGAAAATTTCCTTTCCCTTGTAATCTCTAAAGCTGGGGTATCATGCACATGGGAGGAAATTGAACTATCACCTCAACCTTAAGAGGATCAACCATTATCCCTATTATCAATAGAATAAAACCTAAGAGATGACCTGACGTCACACAAAAAATGCATTTGTTAGGATTCAAGTGAATTTGATAGTATCTACATCCTTCAAAGATTAATCGAATATGGGTAGGATGATCAGATATTTTGCAGGAGCGTGATGCTAGATCATCAAGATACACCTTGACTATGTGTCTAAGGTCATGAAAAGAAAACGACATGGCCCCATGAAAGGTATCTCCAACATTATTTAGGCCAAAAGGAATCTTACAATATGTGAACGTGCCCCAAGGAAAAATAAAAGTTGTTTTATGTTGTTCCTCGGGTTTGATTTGAATATGATTGTATCCCAAGAAAACATCCATGAATGAAAAGACCTCGCAGCCTACACACTCATTGAGAATCTAATCGATGAATGGGGTGGGAAAGTTGTCTTTCAGACATGCCTTATTCAAATCATGGAAGTCCATGAACATGCGAATCGTATCATGTTTCTTGTTAACCAAAACCAGGTTTGACACCCATTCCGTCAAATGTACAGTGAAGATAAAATCGACTTTGAGTAGTTTTTATACTTCTCCTTAATTGTTGTCGCTTTTTGATAATTTACCGTATGAAGATTTCGTCAGACCGGTTTGGAATCAGGATAAGTTGTAATTTCATTCTCGAAAATTCATGGGTCGATCCCTGGCATTTCCTTGTAAGACCAGGTAAAAAATTCATGAAATTCCTTGAATAACTTAGTGTAAGTTTGAATCTCTTCAAGGGAGCAACCTGCTTCGGTGAAAACATTCTCCAGAACACCAGGGGTTTTGAAGATATCGATTGGAATCATTTTAGTAATGCTTTCAATGTTTCCCTCGGAATAAACTCCATGCGTAGCCAGAGGATTTATAGGACAAGAATTATCTCCATTCACGGTCGAAAAACATTCTCTTGCCTCTATTCTCATTAACTCGAGAAGGAAGTAAGATATATGATGTAGATCATCCCAAGGTATATCTAGAGAATTCAATGCCTTGATAATCGTCTCATCAGAGGGAAAGACCAGGTAAAAAGGATCTTGAGTGAAACGATAACCTTAAGCCCAAATAGGCTCGAGAAATTGATATAACTCCTATGGGGTAATCAAATTAGGTTTGGTCGAAGTCTACTGGAAAATGTTGTATGCAACCTCATCCACGAACAAGGGCATGGCAATGGCAAGATTCCCTATCCCTTCCATCGAGGTCGATGGGGAAGGTAAATTCCACAGATCATTAAAGTAGCTCATTGGAAACAATGACACTTGTAGAATTATAGCCCTCGGCTAGTTGGGAACATCTGATATAAGATTTACATCACCAGAAAGAGACAGGTAATCAAAAGTTCCCATCAATGATGAAACAAACCAACTCCTAATTTGACAGTGTCAGGCTATGGACTATCAATTATCGAGACCGTGGAAGCCCTTGATGAAGGGTCAGGATGGGAGAAGGACAATTGGTCAATGGTCACAATCTGACACTCATGCGAAAAACACAAGACCCCAAAAAATGTAGCAACCATTGCATGCATCGCATAAGTACAGCTCCTTCCTAACAACAAGTTGTAGTAGAGAGGTGCATTGACCACTTCAACTTCGACACACATGGTTTTTCCTCCCAACTGCATGGGGAAAGAAGGAATAATCCAATGTGGTCTAAACGACCATCCATCAAATGTTGTAAGAAATGTAGGCGATGGAGACAAGCCAAGTTGGCCAATGGCCTTTTGACATGCCAATGAAATCACACAAGTCTAGGCACCCTCGTCAACCACGGTACGAAAAATGTTCCACGTAAAATATTCCATGGTGTAAGCCACTATTATCGAAAACGTAACATGGTAAGGAAGATGGGGTTTCAAGTCGATTGGATAAAAAGTGATTGCTCCTAGGTTACAAGTCTCTACCAATCCTAAGGCGGACAAGAGAGATTTTCTTTTCAAGGGGAAACTCTGGAGGACTTCCAAAGAAGACATTGTGCAAGGGGTCTATGCCAAATATTCTATAATAGAGCAGTTCTGGGTGGCTCTCGCATTTGTATTATGAGAATCCTTCTTAAACGCTTCTTTAGGGATGCGAGTCATTGTGTCTCCTGCCACCTTCTCAATTTGGAGAGGATTCAGTGGGTAAGTGGCTTCCTTTCCCTTCTATGCAGATTCTGGCATTCCACAATCTCGAGCCCTAGTCGCTATATTATCTTTGACATTCATCATGTAAATATTTTTAGCTGGGTTGTTATTGGTAGGTGTGGGGGGTCTCTGAATGCCCCCTGCTACACTCAAGGATGATGAATCCCGAGCCATGTTTTTCCCTTGTGGAAAATATTTCATCAGCACATCATGCTATTGTTGCGCCCATAGATTCTGAGCTTCTGCAAGTAGAGGGCACAGATGAGTCGAGTGGTCTTCCATGCAAATATTACTCGGATACTTCGACTTATTCTTCTCCATTTCCCCCCCACCAACATTATTGGTATCCTTTTTATCGCATTTACCCTTCTTATTATGTTGTTTCTTATTTCCCTCGAGTTTCTGTCTGGCCTTGGGTTTCATCGACTGCATACTTTGTATGTCCGACATCTAGGTAGGGGGAACAACTGAACTCAGAGTCTTACTGGCCATAGTCTGTTGTATCGACAATTGTTGCAATTGATTCAACAATAGATACATGGACTTTCTTTGTGTTTATCCCACAATATCGTTGTCATGGGGTCCAAAAATTTTCTTGGCCTTATTGAGAGTAGATCGCAGCGCATCTCGAAAAATCATGTAGATCATGTCAGACTGAGAGTAGATCGGTTCAAAATGTTGTGCTCTCACAATCACCTCCTCCTCTGAAAACACTATGGAATTTGCTATGTCCTTGGATATGCAGGGCACCAAAGACTTCAGGAACCACTCTAGCAAGAAATCATGAGGGACCTTAACCTTAATTAATCTCTTTCTATGCCACCATTCTTAGATATGATCAGAGATATGGTTGACCTTGGTTTTCTCAAAGTTGGCCAGCAATTCAGTGCCAGCGTTGTATCTCACAGGTAACTGGAAATGGTTCAAGAAGAACATTTCCAAGTCATTGAATTAAGAGTATCTCGAGCGGTCAAGCTCAATATACCATTTTGCAGCACCCCCTATAAGAGTGCATTGAAAAAGGTGCAACCAAATAGATCGTCCTTCAACGAGTTTGATGAGAACCATAAATGAAAAGTCGTCACATGATCACCTGGATATTTTCCAGGCTTGCCTTCAAATTTCAGAATATTTGAGGTAAACTTAGTCAGCATGGGGGGCCGATGTGGATCATGACAAATTGGTTCATTCAGTAATCTCGACAAGTCTGATAGATGTAGCGTTGCCAAAAATGATAGTTTTGATTGTGAACTATTCAAAGGAAAAGAGGGTGTTGGAGTTTGACAGGCACCAAGTTTCCATGAAAAGTTGGACTTTTGGTCAGGGTTTTGGTAAAACCGTGGCATTAACTAGCATAGGGAAACTATGCATGTTGGGGTATCATGGTTTTCCTCCCGAAATTGGATGACATAACTTGTGCGGGGATTTCTCTCTACATTGTGTTACAAGGACCTTCGAAGGGGATGCCTCCAGCCAATCTGATGGGCATGGGTATGGAGCCTTGCCCAAGGTTCCATTGAGTATGGAAGGGGTTTCCCCTGACCAACATCCCTTGTGAAAGAACTGATCCCTCCCAAGGGTTCCAAAGACCCTTTTTGGAGAAAAATCCAGTCGTCACTCCCTATGAAGGAATAGTACCCTTCACTAGGTTCTATTGACCAAAACTGGGGTTACCCCCAGCCGAGACAGCAACCGAAGAAAAATCATTGTTCCCAAACGTGTTGAACAAAAAGAACGACATATATCCCACCAATGTTGTATAAGACGTGTTAGCACTAGAAGTTACCTATGGATTGCGACAGAGGTAAGCCCAATACCCATCAGTTTATATGTCACAATGAATGAATTTAAGGGTGGTCTAAAGGGCGCAGACTTGGGATAATATCGCTTTAACTTAGAAAAATGGATTTTCATGCATAGGTAAGTGAGGTCTCAATCTAACTTAAGTCATTAGGTTGTACTAAAGGGTGAGTAGGGGGAAGAACTGGTGAAGGAAAGTAGAGGTCTTCTATGGACATCTGGTCTTCCAACAGCCTAAAGAGGAAAATCTTCGACTACAATATCCTCTTGAACCTGAAACTTCAGGAAATTTAAAATGTCATAATAATATTGCAATCAAACATACATTACATTACAGTCACAAAAAATTGACTGGATCACCCATGCCCGAGTCTTCAATATCAGAAGAAAAAGAGATCATAAGAAAGATGACTGCCATTAAACAATAAGTCTCAAATGGCCATACATAACCATAGAACCATAGGCTTCATTAAAAATTTACAATACAGGAGCTTAGCTCAACCATTGACCCTAACAAAATATCAAAACTAAATATTTATACTCAGAGAAACTCCCCACCATTAGGGATGTGCCCTGGCTATTAAATTCAAAACTTGGCATCTGCGTCTTCTTCTATCACACGCGATCTCATAACAGTATGGGCTTATAGGAAAAACCACTTGCAAGGGTACCACGGGCTGATAGCTCTATTTTTCAAGGCTAGCTCCTCCATGCTTTCAATTTATGGGGTGAGGAGAGGTTTCAATCAAATCCCTCTTCTTTCATTAACTACCTACATCGGGATTGGGTTGGAGCGTGACACCCATGAATGCTTGAGGAGACATTCACAACTCCTCCAAGTGAATCCTAGCACTTAGAAATCAAGCAGATCTTCTGATGAGACCAAAACAAGCGCTTTTGTCCCTTGGTGTAGCTCCTATCCATCACTCCACGTGACCTCAGGCCATGACCTTGTGCTTATCCATATGAAATTTTGGGATTTCACCTATCAGGAGTCTTCACTCCCCTTGATTTCAAATATCCCGATGCTCAATCTCGCAAAATGACCCATCTAGATCGACGGTCGGATTGTCTTTGATCTTGATGGCCAAGATCATTTCCTTAAACAATATCAGTCACCCACTGCTTGATAGGCACTTTCCCTTTATTTATGGCCCTACTTCCATATGACCACATGCTGTGATCAGGGGCCCAACTCTCAGGAGGGTCACAATTTCACGTTTCACAAACTCACATTGCGTTCCACGCTAAAATATCTGAGTCACGAAATTTCGATCGCTCGGATCAGGTGACATGTGTCCCTTTGTATCAGATGACCCTGATTAACATTGACATTTCAAGACTTGGGGCTTTGCACCTTTCTCCATGCTAAAATCCTTGAAGTGCAAAATTGTGATTTCACTTATCTACTACCACATTCTCCCCTAGTTGGACGACTCAACTCATTTCGCGATTTCACATTTCGTGAGTCCTCATGACTCTTCCCTTTGACCTTTCTGACTCGTGAAATCATGACTATGCTGATCGTGCACCACATGTCCTTCTGAAATGAACGACCCAGATTATTTTGCGGTTTCACATTTTGCGAATCCTCATGAATCTACACTTTGACTGCTCCATTCTGTGAGTCAGCAAAATGCTAATATTGTGCCATGTGTCCTTCCCAGGATCAATGGCTAGGATTGGCCTCTCGATTTTAGAAATCTGACATTAAACTTCGTGAAACTCTATGATCCTAATCGCCCGATGGTCATCGATCCGATCTACCTAATAAAATTCCACTGTTGATTTCTCCTCATGATATCTACGACCCAGATTTAATCTATGTGCGCCTTTCCACAATCACGCTCTACCTTTGGATGAAAAACATTTGTGGTTTTTCAAGCCCAACTCATTCACTCTTGGTCACCCAATGGCCAACTTCAAAGGAAAACATCCCCCTACAGAAATATGTGATAACATTAGGCTCCATGGGGGATGGCATGCTTCCTACGAGCTACCAAGAACAAGCAATTCTAGTCTCCTTATGCATTGGGCTATGGAGTCATCCTCAAAAAACATCCTGCTAAAAAATACAGGTCGATAAGTAAGAAAAAATCAAAACAAAAACACATGCTCTACGAAGCTTATTTATGTACAATCCTAAACTAATTGTTTTTTACATGGTGCTAGGTGAAAGAAAACTTCCACCATAGCCATTCAAGTAACTTCCTAATTGGAAGTTGCTTCACTCTGTCAATGATTGAAAACAAATATTGCAACTTTGAGAACAGAATGATTACATTCTTCATCTTTCCTCCTAATGTTGAGGTCAAGATAAAGTTGGGTGACTTCAAAACATGAAGGAAATACAATTCCATGTATTCCTTTACAAGCTCATAGGCCGAGAGGCAAACTCTAGAAAATTTGTAACAGGCAGCCTCCTCTCCTACACAACTGCCCACACATTGTTGGATGTCTATGGCAGGCATAGGGTGGTGAGAGGCTGATGGAGGTTGATTTCTCCTGGGAAATGGTTGCTCACTGACATGCTCTGGATAGGAGATAAAGTGCCCCTTTTGTTGCTCCTCTGGTTCTTCTTCTTGTCTCTCCCAAGGGTCAGATTCATAATCATCATAAAAAGGACCCATGGGAAATCCTTTCTCTTCATCAAGCTGCTCAGGATGGTTGATTTCCTCATGGTAATTTTCTTTAATGAATAGAGGATAAGGCTCTGTCGTATGTTCTTGGAAATCCTGCATATCCATCTCAGGATCTGATTCGTAGTTGTCATACAAAGGTTGGTTGCTCCTCTGGTCAGCAAACTATGATGTGTAGCTCTGCTTCTCTTCATCTAAATAATCATCAAAGATAGAGACAATAGGCACCTTAGGAGAAGAAATAAAGGCCTCTACAATTATGAAATATTCATTATCATCCTCAGTAGATCTTCCAAGGACATTTGCCTCAAGGAATGGAAAATCCTTTTCGCTTTCCCTCTCAATCAGATCTTTACCAGACTCATCACACGTGGAAAACTCTATCATCTTCACAATGTGGAGTGCAAACTTCTTACAACAGTCATAAAAAAAAAGATGGTCCAGGTAAATATTCCTATAATACGAACTAAAAGCATCGTGAAAATCCTTCAAAGAATGGATGTTAGTAGTAGGGAGAGATAGACACCATCCAAGAGCATCTTCTTCTAAAGAAAAACAAAACATCTTGATCCATACAT
Source organism: Picea mariana (assembly GCA_032191745.1). NCBI lineage: Eukaryota > Viridiplantae > Streptophyta > Pinopsida > Pinales > Pinaceae > Picea > Picea mariana. The sequence continues at coordinate 569,369 of JASDQU010099770.1, read as the reverse complement.
CCTCGTGAAAGAATACATGTTCAAGCATGTATACATGAAATTTTAATAAGTGGTCACCGAGATGGTCATGCTTTCTTCCTCTGAATCTCAAAGATAATAATCCCATTCGTTTATAGACATAACTGGATGTGGATAAATAGATATGTTTGAGAAATTGAAAGGGGAAAACTTCTGAACCAACATAGTCAAGAGATGTGGCTCCTCCTTTTCTCCATCATGGCATTCCCCAGGATTTGTTTCACAATCATTATAAACAAGAACCATGGAATAGCTCTTATTTTCATTTTCCTCACTGGGATATCCGTCAAAATATGTTTGTTCTTGGTCAGTATCTGACCTCACTTCCTCATCATAAGCAGGGTTGCCAAGAACATCTGTTTCAAGGACCGAAATATCTTCTGCATTTTCTTCACAGGAGCAACAAGCAAAATCTGCTTCCAATTCCTCCATCCTTGCAGAAAGAGATTTTACCAGCTCCATCAACTCCTTTGAGGTATATCATTCATTCTCATAGATTTCGCAAGAACGAACTATGTCTTGAACACCGTCTCTATATTTCTCACAACAGCTATGACAAATTGACTCAGAGGAATAAAATTTTTGACATTGAGTATTGAAAGCTGCATGAAACTCTCTCAGGGAGGAGATGCTAGAAAGGGGCAAGGATCAATACCACTCATGAGCATTCCCATCTAATGAGAACATGAACATCTTCATTAATATGTCCTCATGATGTATCTCCCACTGATGCATGAGTTCATGAAACTCATAGAGATGCTCAATAGTATTGTCATCTCTGTGTTTTCTAAATATGAGAAAATAATCACCCCATTCATCCACAGTAGGGACAACATTGGGAAAACCCGGAACAACATAAAAATTAAAGGGAGAAAACCTTCGAGCCAGTATTTTTTTTCATTTTGAACCAGTGGATTCGTCAATCAATTCTTTAACCATGGAGTCATCAAGTGAATGATATGCAGAATGAGTGTGGCTGGTCTTTGTTCACCATCAAATACTAGATCTGATCGTTGTGTTCTCCTAGGGTCTATAGCTATAGCTAAAGGAAACCACACCAAAATAGTGGAGTCGCCTCGGTGAATTTTCCAAGTGCAAGAGAAATCTTCAAAGGTTCCGATGTCTGATGCACCTTTAGAATCAAAAGCTCATTTTCATTCTATCCAGGGAAAATCTTCAATTCATCCTCAACAATGGCGTCGAAAATGTTAGTACTAGAAGACACCTCTAGATTGTGGCAGATGTAATCCCAATACCCATCAGTTTATATGTCACAATGAATGAATTTAAGGGTGGTCTAATGGGTGGAGACTCATGATAATATCTCTTTAAATCAAAAAATTGGACTGGCATGCACAGGTTAGTGAGGTCTCGATCTAAATTTAGTCAATAGGTTGTAGTAAAGGGTGAGTAGGGGGGAGAACTAGTAAAGGAAAGTAGAATTCTTCTATGGATGGTTGGTCTTCCAGGAGCCTAAGGAGGAAAAGCTTCGACTACAAGATCCTCTTGAACCCAAAAATTCAAGAAATTGAAAACGTCATAATAATATTGCAATCAAACATACATTACAATGCAGTCACAAAAACTCAAATGGATCACACATGCCCGAGTCTTCAATATCAAAAGAAAAAGAGATGATAATAAAGTTGACTGTCATTAAACAAGAAGTCTCAAATGGCCATACATAACCAGACAACCAAAGCCTTCATTAAAACTTTACAATACGGGAGCTTAGCTCAACCATCGACCCTAACAAAATATCAAAACTGAGTATTTATACTCAGAGAAGCTCCCCACCATCAAGGATGTGACTTGGCTATTACATTCAGAACTTGGTTTCTATCTCTTCTTCTGTCAGACACAATCTCATAACATTATGGGCTTGCAGGAAAAACCATTTGCAGGGGTACCATGGGATGACATATCTATTTTCCATGGTCGTCTCCTCCATTTTTTCCATTTATGGGGTGAGGAGAGGTTTCAAACACCTCCCCCTACTTTCATTAACTACCTTCATCGGGATCGGGCTGGAGCCTAACACCCATGAATGCTTTAGGAGACGTTCATGACTCCTCTAAGTCAATCCTAGCGCTTCGAAATCATGCAGATCTTCTGATGAGACCAAAATAAGCACTTTCAGTCCTTGATGTAGCTCTTATCCATTACTCCAAACGACCTTGGGCTATGATGTCATTCTTTTCCATGTGAAATTTTTGGATTTCACCTATCGGGAGTCTTCACTCCCCTTGATTTCAAATATCCCGATGCTCGATCCCGTGAAATGACCCATCTAGATCGACGGTTAGACTTTCTTTGATCTTGATGGCCAAGATCATTTACTTGAACAATCACATCTTACTACTGCTTGATAGGTGCTTTCCCTTTCTTTATGGCTCTACTTCCATATGACCGCGGGCTATGATCATGGGTCCAACTCTCAGGCGTGTCACGATTTCATGTTTCGCGAAATCACATTGTGTTCCACGCTAAAATATCCGAGTTAGGAAGTCATGATCACTCAGATCGGGTGACACGCATCCTTTTGCATCCAAAGACCCTAATTAACATTGGCATTTTGGGACTCAGGGCTTCGCACCTTGATCCATGCTGAATCCTATGAAACATGATTTCTCTTATATGCTGCCACATGCTCCCCTAGTTGGATGTCTCAGATCATTTCACGATTTCAAGTTTCGTGAGTCCTCATGACTCTTCCCTTTAACCTTTGTGACTCATGAAATAGTGACTATGTTGATCGTGCACCATGTTTCCTTATGAAATGAATGACCCATATTATTTTGCGGTTTCGTATTTTGCAAATCCTCATTAATCTTCCCTTTTATTGCTCCATTCTGCGAGTCAGGGAAATGCTAATCTTGCACCACATATCCTTCCCAGGATCAATGACTAGGATTGGCCTCACAATTTCAGAACTCTGACTTTAAACATCGTGCAACTCTATGATCTCGATCGCCCCATGATCGTCGATCCAATCTACCTGATAAACTTCCACCGTTGATTTCTCCTCATGAGATCTACAACCCGGATTTAATCTGTGCATGTGTTTCCACAATCGCGCTCCACCTTTGGATGAAAAACATTTTTGTTGTTTTAAGCCCAACTCTTTCACACTTGGTCACCCAATGGCCAACTTCAAAGGAAAGCACCCCACTTCAAAAATCTGTGATAACAAGACAAAGGTCCTAAAATTCCTCCAACAAACAAGCTATAATTAGTGTTTGGCTTGATTGGTTGTTGAAACAAACCACAAAGATAAGGGGACGTAGGAGGTATGTGACCCCCACCATAAGGGATAGCATTAAAAGGGATAGAAGCACCCCTGGTTGACCCTTGCATGGGATCATTTGAGATCCTTGCCCCTAGACCCATGGTCTGTAAGGTAGAGTAAGTAAGAACTGAGTTTGAATGAAATTCGAGCATCCCATATGAGAAGGGAGGGCCCATCGCATTCTGAGTAAATGGAGGGGTGGTCGAAGCTAATAACGATATCGGACCACTGCATGAAGTTGAGGGAGAAAGACCACTGTGATCCTGGCTTGCACAGGTGGGAGAGGAGGTAGTATGCCCCTTGCGGTAGTATCCCTAATGGGAGTATGAGGAATTCCAAACAAAGTAGCAACATTTGCTTCCATTGTCACTCATAGGAATAGCTGGAGATGATAAGGTGTCACCTCGAGGGGGAAATATGAATCAATATCGGTGCCAACAAGTCAGTAATCGGAGGATTAGCTGACGTGAGAGCCTCTTCCTCAAGGTCGAAAATGGTAGGTTCCTTCGGAGTCAAATAGTCTCCGTGCTGATCAGGCTTGGGCACAATTTCCTATGGCCTGGTCGCTTCAAAGGACCCTTCTTGGTTAAGTCTTTTCCTCAATGGTGGTAGAGGTGGCTACAATGTAATCGACGAGAGACCCCAAAGCCTTCGTGACCAATGGATTTGTTGATATTCTACTTTTTGAAATGATCAACCAACACAGTAAGGTTTGAATAGCATTGAACACAAATCACACACTAAAAGGTTTGCTAAAGACAAATCAAGTAGTCGACTATCTAGTAGGAAGGACACTTATGCCTATCGACACTAGACCAACTAACCGGTGTAAGTGAAACTCGAACATGGAAGCACCCTCTTGGTATACTCCATGAAGCGTGATCTGACATATTTCATAGGTACCGCGGTATACCCCCACAGTCACCCATGTAAGTCCCTAGAATATGGGAAACTAGGTTTCCATATCGCAGTTAGTCACCAAGAAGGTACAATCGACAGTCAGGCAGATCACAATGACCATGATAACAATTTTGAATCCTATCAAGGGTATTGAAAGGAAATGGTCTGGAAGACAACAGAGGATCTTGAATAGATTCTAGGTCCATGAATCTCTATAGGCAAATGCATTCGGTATTATTCCTGAGAAAGAACCTCAATATATGATCCCCACTACGTTCATTCCGACTTTGGAGGGGTTATCTTTGTTGCCCTTCCTCACATGACCTCATGTTTATCCCTTGTGTTATAGGGTGGTCCTAGCTAACTTTTACGAAACTAGACTTGAAGCACTCCCTAACTTAGACTCTAATGTTTGAATTAAGGTGGCCTTGAAGAGTTTCCTCTCCAAGCCTAATTCAAGGCCCTAAAACCCTAAACTAGTTTGTGAACCCTACAAACAGAAATGTCTAATGTATTTTGGATTAGGCATTATTTTTAAAGGCCTGATTTACTCACAAGGTACGGTATTGAAACTAATGGTGTTATAAAGAGACGAAAAGGAGGATAAAATTAAATCACTTGAATCAAAAATTACTTCGAATTTAAAAGAAAATCTTGTAACTAACTCTTTGTAAACTCAACTTTTCTTAACTTACATTTCAAGATCTTGTAAGGAAAACCTAAAACTTGAATTCTCTTGACAACAAGCTACTTATGTTTCAAGAAATAAAGAAGAACTTGACAATAAATAATATTTTTCCTTTTTGCAAATAGCAACTTTAACTACTTTACCAAATTGAAATGGAAGAAAATGAAATTTTTTTTTTTTGAACCGCTTTAAACAGAAAAACTAAAGTAAACTTTTTCTTTTTTCAAAGCAAGTAAAAAAGGATAAAAATAAAACTAAAACAAGACTGGAAAAGACCTTCATCCCACTGCGGATCATAGGGATTTAACCAAGAAACCAAAAAGAGTGGATCTAAGACTCAACAACTTTCTTACTACTTTTTTAGGGTAAACACAAGAAGACTAAGGAAACAAGTAAACTGGAACCTATACCCAGGATATGGCCACAAAAATAGACTCTGGACTCATTCAAGAAATCCCTGAGAAGTGTGAACTTCAATTAGGAAAGAGGAAAACTCCCTCTTGTTAAAAAAACTTTCATGAAACAGAGACACAGGTTGTTGCATCAGAAGCCTAAGTATGTACATGGGTTGTTTATTTTGCAGAGTGCATATGTATGTGGGCTGAACCAAGACATGGCACATACACCTCTGTGTCTTTTCAAAAATGAAAAAGACCAGGAAATATTACAGGGAAGGGACAACTGGTATACACCGTCGAGGTGACTAGAATCCATTGACAGACTCAACAAAATTGAAACAAACTTGAAAGGAAAACAAACCAATCAATCAACCCAAAATCCCCTAAAAAATCCTAGAGAGATCCCCAGTATGGTCACCAGTTCTGATAGAGGAAAAATCCCCTCTTTTTCTACACCAGGGTTTAAGATGTAGATAGAGCGAATGATTGTCTAAAAGATAATATATTTTCCAATCTACCCAAAACATACAAAACAGAATAAAAATAAAGCAATAAGAGAGAAGATGAGGTAACTGTACCTTTGATCCCACGTCTAGTGATGATCCCCTCAGGATTTGTAGTTCCAATGATTGCACGTCTCCTCACAAGGCTGATCTGCATCCAAAGATAGGAAAACAAGGACTAAAAGAATGGTATTCTATTCATGGTTTAGGGCTAGATATCAAATGCTAAGTATAAATCAATGAAAATACAAAAAAATAATCATTTGGGACAGGAAAATGTGATTCCTTTATTCATCATACAAAGACTAAAACTTACAATCTGTGTCGGCCACCGTTCCATAAGCTTGGTCTAGGATCCTCTTTTCCATGCTCCAATTTCACCTTAAATAGACTTCTTCTTTCAATATTATAACCACCTCAAGGAAGGGAATCAATTGAATGGAGGAAGAAGGGATTGATGCGTGAATGCTGAGGCAATATCTCACAAAAGGTCAAAAGCTTGGGTAAGGAGGGGAAGTGAAAATGGGTAGAGTTTCATTGTTATTATGATTGGATGTGAAATGAGACCCCAAAACCTCCTTTTATATCACAAAATGAGGGTTATTTGGTTGGGTGACATGCTATAGCAGGTGAATTGGTTGGGAAACCTCCAATAGCTCGTGAATTTTACCGAATTCCTTACAACTTTTTAATTTTTGCAACTTTTGCAAGCATACGTGGGTTGTTTAGTTTCTAGCAATAATATGTATGTGGGATGTAGTGGTGAAAAAATCATATGTTCGCAAGTTGTAATGGTGCAAGGCACATACATCTTCTAAAAAATGGTTTTTTAAGAAGAGTTTCTCATTAGTGCTTTGGCAAAATATGCAAGTAAGAGGGCCAAGGCCATGTATGTATGAGAAGGGAATTTTAGGGCTATAACACCAAGATGAAGCACATTCCAATCAAGTATCACTTTCTACAGGAACATGTTGCAGAGAATAACATCATAGTTGAATACATGGGCACAAAAGAACAAGTGAAAACATCTTAACAAAATAGCTTCCATGGGAATCCTTTGAGTATCTTCGCCAGAGAATCGGAGTAATTTATACTCCAAAATGAATGCTTTTGAATGCTTATCTTATGTCTTAGATTTACACGAGGAAGCACCATAAAGAGGAAAATTCAGGCTGGGAGATCAACTTCAGGAAGAATTCATTCAAGGGGAGCATCCCTGGATGGAAAGATACCTTTGCCATTGATGACAAAGGGGGAGAGATTTATTAGATGCAAAGGTAAATGCTTGGAGAAAGAGAACATAGGCATGGTTCTAGGGGGAGCGATGGTCACAGGGGAAACATGAGTGATATGACTTCAGTATTGCATCAAAATATTTCCATCAATGCCAAAGGGGGATATTGCTGATTAATTGGGTTGGTTGTAATTGATGTCAACCCTTGAAGAAAGTGCGATAGTGAATTCCGGTAGCACAAAGGTTTGGGTAATAGACCCAAGTTGTTTTGATGGATAATGGTATGAATTTTGATATATTTGTAGGTAAGACTATTCTATATGGACAATACATGTCATTCCATTTCTGGTGGTATGTGGAACGTCACATAACTCCTCACAATTAGAGAGTTATGGCCATGTGAATTTGGAGAACCCTCATCAGTCATCTAGAAGCCCCAAAATGTCAAAGTAGTCAAAGTGGTTGCAGAGAAGAAATTATTTAAATAATAAAGTGAAGTGATGAGTGTACTATAATTCAAAGTGGATACAAAATAAATTATTTAAATAATAAAGTTAATGAATTAATTACTAAGTGGACAAGTGGTTAGAAGTGGGTTAGCCCTAAAATAAGGAAAGTGGGTTAAGATGGTTAAAAGGTAACCCCTTCAGGAAGCTACATGAAAGTATAAATAAGAGGAAAATGTCTCTCATTTAATTTCACTTGAGCATATTGAATATCTACAAGTGACTGAGGTAACCAAAGGATGTCTTAGGCAAATATTAGAGTGAAGGTGAAGTAAAGAAGGCCAAAATTCAAGGGAGGATAAATTATTTTGATGATGCTTTCTAAGGTATGTTATTTACAGGTCATCTCACCATTTTCACAATAATTTGTTTTCTAGAATGATTAAGACCACAAAATTTGGAGGCCATTGAGGAAACATATCTGAATAGTTGTGATAAAAATTTCATCATGTGGGTCATATTTTTGGAGTTACACTCTGTGGAAAATAGGGTTCGTGGCTAGTCCCGAAACTAGTCTAAAACAAGGGTTTTGGGTAAAAACATCCTAACTTCTTCACAACAGATACAAATTTAGTAAGACTACATTTATTGGTTATAGTATAGTCTGTAGTATTATATGTACCATTTTCACATCCACACAACAAATATTTCATGCAAGGAATGTTCTACAAGCTCGCTCTCTAGAATAAACCATAATTCAACAAGGTATGTTGTTTTTTCTATAACTCCTTTTCTGAGAGGTTGCAAGCAGTGAAACTTGGAGGAATTGCATAAAACACATTGAAGAACATTGTGTACTATTTTCAGATCTTTATTCATTATAGGTACATGGTTATGATTATTTCAATTTAGTGTTGTTTACTAATCCAAAATTAGTTATGTGAGACTAAAGTAAACTTTGATGAAAATGCTAGTTTGTTGTTGTTAAAGTTAATGAAGGTTTGCAGGTATGTGATCATATAAACTAGGTCTATTATAGATTTACAAATCAGATTTGGATGATGAAATTGATGAGGGATTTTGGTTGAGGGACATGTTGGGTACATGGTTGAGACAAGTAGTTGATGAGTTGGCACATACATGACGTGTATAGTTGATGATGTTGGTACATCTTGATAAGTCATAGTTTATTTATATTTGACGCATGATTCATACATATTTGGTGCATGGTTGTTTCACTCGTTGATGGTGCAGAATGAGGTACAAGTTGGTGCATGGTTGATGCACTTGTTTATGGTACAATTTCATTACAGGTTGTTTGGTACATGTTTACATCAATATATCTCATAGTGATAGTGTGACATTGGTTCCATCATTATAATTCTACATCAGGGAAGTTGGACGGGGCAAGGACAGGTAGTTGTAGCCACCTTCCGGTTGTAGCCAGAGAACATAGGGGGTTGTAGCCTCCTTCTGGTTGTAGCTAAAGAATTGGGGAGTTGGAGCTTCCCTCAGGTTGTAGCCTAAGAAACTAGGGGGTTGGATCCTCGTTCCAGTTGCAGCTGGAAAACAAAGGAAGTCGGTCCTTCCAATGAATGTAATTCTTAAAGACATATAAGAAAAACATTATGTGGTTTTCTCCCACTTTGGGTTTCCACGTAAAAACACTGGTGTACTGTGTATGTGTATGATTTCTCATTTGTCCATTGTTTATCTACTTGTTGACAGCCCTACATGATTTTTCTATTTGAAAGACAAATGACACTTTCTCTAGCTGCCTTCACCTCATCTTGTAAATATTATCATTTGGAGATGATTACTGGATTTTAAAAGATGTTCATTAATTATTTAAAATTTGCATTTTTCGTTCTATTTCATGTTTGATTCATGACTGAAAGCATGAATCAAACATGAAAACTTAGTTTCATATTATATTCCTATTCAAAACATTCTTTTAAAGGGTTATTGTGCTTGTATCCATTCTATATCTAACACTTAAATAACTTACCTTTTGAATGTTTTGACTATTGATATGATTTCAATGTATTTAGTTGGTTTGCATTTGATTTGTTTGTGTTGATATATTTAAACCCTTTGCAAAAAAATATGGTCATGCTAGTCATGAGAATTAATGCGCAATTATCGTGCCCTATACTTAATCCTTTTGCTAACAGAGTAAATTAATAAGGTTTTCATTATGGGTTGAGGGTTTTTGTCATGCTTTGTACACGAGGTTTTCATTACCAGGAGTGCTCAAGCCTCAATAACCAAAAACTCAATGTTCATACTATGATTTTGTAGGGGTTTTGCTTGGTTTGTTTTCATTTTATCCTCTCCGATTTGTTCCTTTTACTCCTACCATATAAACCCAAAGCTATCTTGAGTCGCCACTGTTACAGTCCAGTCATATTTTTAATGGTTCCTGTTGTCTGAATAGATCTTAATGGCTCTCAATAATTTCTATCTCATGAAGATGTAGTTGAAGACTTGAAAGGTCAGGACTGGGATGCCTTCATCAAAAGGTTCGAAGGGTATAACCTTCATGTGGCTAAGTAATTTGCACAAATGTTTGATGGGTATAGGGTGAAAATCAGAGATATCCAGTTAGAGGTAACTGAGGAGTTTGTCAGCGAAGCCATAGGGTTTCCATCCACTGGCAAGAAGTGGTTCAAGAACTCAAAAATTGAAGAAGTTCCATGGAACCTCTTCATGGCCTCCAAGAAAATCGATTGTTGCGAGAAAGGTATCCCTATTTATTTGATTAAGAATAGGTGGAATGGTCTGTTATTGATCCTTAAATAGTTTGTGACCTATGAGGCTCGTTATGGTCCAGTTTTTATCTATCATATATGGTTGCTTATGCACTCCATAGGTTTTCATTTGAATGTGCCTTTATATTGCTAAGAAGCATGTACCATATGTCTAAAAGGTATAAAAGACAGAGCCTTGAATCTAGTCTTTTCCACCACGGCTTGATAAAAATTATGCTAACTCACTACTTGACAACCATAGGCGATTGTTGGGATGGATTTTTAGCAAGAAATGGTTTTGTTTCTACCATTCATGTAGAAGGCCCTAATTCAAGTGAAGCATTGGTGAAAACACAATTTGATATTCCAAATAATGAGCCTGATACAAACCCTTTGAAAAAGGTAATGCCCATTCAATCCACACATGAGAAAAAGGCTATTAGTTTTGAGTTGAATGAACTTCTTTTGCCTAAATTGGATACCGGCCATAACGCCACTGTGAAACCCTGTGTCGACGAATCTCGGAAACAGTCAAAACAAACACAGACAACGTTAGGGTTTCAAAATAAAAGAGTTGATCGACTGATTTCGAGAAAGTTAAGAAATTGACCTAAACATCATTTGAGCTCGATCGACCCGATTGATGTCAATGAGGTCTCAGATCTTGAAATTGAATATTTCCTAGAAGAAGAAGATCCAGATCGTCATAAATCTGATCCTGCTTAACCATATGACTTTGTTAATAATTTTCCACCATGTCTCAAGGGAAATCATGGGTTCAATGGTATTAGGATTGGTCAAGGGCATGTAACAAGTACTGTTGATACAACCAGACTTGACTATACACTTTGCCAACATATCACTCCTCCTGTGCAATGTGAGGTCTACCTACATTGGATTGAATGATACTATATTGACATTCCCATCCTCCAATCTCGGATTAAAATACTCACAACTCATAGTGAATTACTAACAAAAGAAAATCGTAACCTTAGAGAAAATGAGGAGAGACAAGCTAAACATCTTAACAAGACAGGTAACATTGTGATAAAAAATACAGACAATGTTAATGCCATAATCAATTTCGAGCTATTCTGATCCATGTTTAGTCATTGGTTGAAATGGTAAAATGGTTTTTTCCCTCTTTTTACATTCATATTATATTTTTGAATCAAAATAGGTTTAAAATTAGATTTCTTTTACCAAGATAACACTGGCTACAAAATCTTTTGATTCTGTAGCCAAGTCATTTTTAAATAAAAAATTAGTAGTTAGTTGTTAATAAATTATCTAACTTGTTCCTCTTTCATTTTCAAGACATGGTAGATCTTGATGTTGATTTTCTAAGGTGGAACTTGTTCGATTTAGATGATTGTATCTCTTTCCTATTTATTTTTTAAAGAAAGAAAAACTTTATTAATTTTTGAAAATAAACAATTCAATTATGAGTGGTTGTATGCCCTCCATTTTTGTAATATTTTGATGTCATGAGATCTTATCCTATCCTAGGAGATAGGAATATGAGATCTCAAAATACTTTAAATACTCTGCATTTTGTAAATGAAGGCATCTTGGTCTAGAACCAACTATGGATGAATGATTTTTCAGAACTTAATGGAACAACGTACAACATTTTGGATTTAGTCCATTGTGAATGTTATTTCATTGATGTTTTGTTTTCTTTAATCTTGGGATATTAATATGTTGTGTAGATTTAGTCTCAACGACATGTTATGTTCCATGATATTCATGCTATATATATCATTCATGATTTGTTGTTCCAGATGTTGTGACTGTGATCTTCGTATCAATTCTAATATCAATATTTTTCTCTGATGTTTAGTTGATAAATGAAATGACTATATTACACATATATTTCTACGACTATAATCATTTTCAATTATAATATCACAAAATTAATGTATGTTCCCTATTATGTTCTTAAATCTCGCTTGCCAATACATTCTTTGAATTTATTCAGGAAAAGTTCAGTATAAGCCTACTATAGATTTCTTTCATAGGTGGGGCAGCTGGATGCTCTTGATTCATACAGAGGCACTGATACATTTAACAAACTAATATCAAGTTAGCTTCTCTTCTTCTAATTTCTGTCATTTTATGTATTAGTGAAACATGAAAGTTTAGATCGGCTTTGACCATCTGTACATCTTTGTTTCATAGTTTAGTTAATTCAAGTTTTTTTATATTTATAATTAGAAAACATAAAATATTCAAATGTGATTTCTTTATCTACTTCTCAAAAAACAATCATCTTTACATTAATTTCGTAAGTTTCCATTAAAACTTGCAACCTGTAAATTCTGTCCATTAGTAATACTTTTATGCTTTCTTTCTCTACTTAAATACATATATAATAATTATATTAGAGTATATGTATATATTATAGTTTTAGCATTAGTTAGTTTATTCCATTTATTTTTTTTAGGACTTTAGAGTGGATAATGGAGCCACTAAACCCATCAGAACAGGTTAAACCAAATGGCTTGGGTTATTTAGACAACCCCAGACCGGACCTTTTCTTCCAGATGATGGCTTGTCAATTCTGCCTGTCAACAAATGGCACTAGAAGGAGGGCTTGATTTCAATTGATCGAATGTGGAAGTCACAAGACTCCTCCCTCACACACTCGCTCCCCTATCGTAATGCGTAGTCATTCAGATAACACCGTTACGCTTGAAACAACAACTACCTCAAACGATAATCTTGAGTTTCCCATTGAACTAGTGACACCAGCTCCTCAAGAGGATGACGTACAATAAATTGTTCATCAGTCACTTATAAGGACAGATAGTGCCTTTTCTTGTATGAGACAAACTGGTAGGACACTTAATCAACCCATAGATTTCTCTGATATCAGAGAACAACTTGACGGCATTGGTTTTCTTTTAAATCATTTAGGATATAATACTACATATTATGTCGAAACACCTACTCTTAGAGTTGGAGGATATGGTATCCCACCTTCCCCACCTGGTTCATCTCCATTCTCTTTGAGAGGAGAGTCATTGTTGATTAAGGTTGGTTTTCATTGATGTCAACCCTTGAAGAAAGACCAGTAGCACAAAGGTTTGAGTAATGGACCCAATAGTGTTTGATGTAAATATGACTCATTATTTTTTTGTCATGGTTGATAAGAAGTAAATATGGATGAACTCCAAAGTGGTCCCCTTATGGTGAAAGCCCTCACGGGAAGATGCTTTGTGGAGTAAGAGAACCCATGCTTAATTGTGGAATAATGAGATGAAGGAAAGAGAATTTGTCAGGGAAAATATCCTAGATGGATAGTTCTTGTCATGTCATTTCCGGTGGTATGTTGAATGTCACATAATTCCTCATGATTAGAGAGTTATGGCCATGAGAAGTTGGAGACCCCAGGTTTGGGTAATGGACCCAAGTTTGTTTGATGGGTAACGATATGAGTTATGATATATTTTCAGATAATACTATTCTATATGGATAGTACATGTCATTCCATTTCTGGTGGTATGTAGAACGTCACATAACTCCTCACGG
>JASDQU010099770.1:544554-555559 GCA_032191745.1 Picea mariana | reverse complement strand
GGTGGTATGTGGAATGTCACATAATTCCTCACGGTCAGAGAGTTATGGCCATGAGTAGTTGGAGACCCCAGGTTTGGGTAATGGACCCAAGTTTGTTTGATGGGTAATAGTATGAGTTATGATATATTTTAATATAATACTATTCTATATGGATAGTACATGACATTCCATTTTTAGTGGTATGTAGAACGTCACATAACTCCTCACGGTTTGAGAGTTATGGCCTTACGAAGTTAGAGGACCCTCATATGTCATCTAGAAGCCCCAAAAGGTCAAAGTAATCAAAGTGGTTTAAGAGATTTTGAAAGGTAAATAATAAAGTGAAGTGATGAGTGTATTATAATTCAAAGTGAATACAAAACAAATTATTTCAATAATAATTTTAATGGAGAAATTAGAGGTGGACCCAACCCTAAAATAAGGAAAGTGGGGCCAAGTGACCTAGAAGATGTTTTTAAGGAAGCTACTTGGAGAGTATAAATAAGAGGCAAGGCTCTCTAATTTAAAATACACTTGAACATGTTGAATATATATAGTTTTTTGAGGTATAAAAATGATATCTAAGCCGAAATTCCGAGGAAAGTGAAGAAAAGAAGGCCAAAATGCAAGGAAGGATAAATTCTTTTGATGGTGCTTCCTAAGGTATGTTATTTTCAGGTCATCTCACCATTTTCGCTATAAAGTTTTTTCTATAATGATTAAGATTCTAAAATTGCTATGAAAGTGAGAAAACATATCCAAGTATCTGTTTTTAAAAATTCAGCTTGTGGGTCATTGTATTTTTGGAGTTACACTCTGTGGAAAATAGGGTTTGTGGCCAGTCCTGAAACTAGTCAAAATCAGGTGTTTTGGGTAAAAACGTCATAACTTCTTCATAACAGATCCAAATTCCATGAGACAAATTTGGTTGGTTAGTGAAAAGTATATAGTATTATTTTTAATAGTTTCATATCATTTCATCAAATAATGTGTGCGGGGCACGCTCTACAAGGTCGCTCTCTAGAATAAGCCAGAATTCAGCAAGGTATGCCATTTTTGCTATAAATCCTTTTCTGAGAGGTTCCAAGTAGTTCCACTTGGAATAATTGTAAAAAACACACTGAAGAACATTGTGTATCAGTTTTAGATCTTTATACATTACAGGTTCAAAGTTATGATTATGTCAAGTTAGGGTTGTTGACTAATCCAAAACGAGGCATGTGAGACTAAAGAAAAGTTTGATGAAAATGCTAGTCTCTTGTTTTTAAAGTTAAGGAAGGTTTGTAGGAATGTGATCATATACACTAGGTCTATTACAGAGCTACAAATCAGATTTGTATGATGAAATTGATGAGGTCTTTTGGTTGTGGCACATGTTGAGTACATGGTTGAGACAAATAGTTGATGAGTTGACACATACATGAAGTGTATAGTTGATGATGTTGGTACATNGATGAGTAGTTGACACATGATTGGAACATACTTGGTACATGGTTGGATGCACTTGTTTATGGTACAGGTTGATTACAGGTTGGTGCATGGTTGATGCACTTGTTTATGGTACAGGTTGATTACAGGTTGGTGCATGGCTGATGCACTTGTTTATGGTACAGGTTGATTACAGGTTGATGCATGGTTGATGGATGATTCAGATTTATTGGTATAGGTTTACAGTGGTATATCTCACAGTGATAGTGTGACAGTGATTCCATCATTCTACTTCGACTTTAGGGTGGCAGGACGGGGCAAGGACAAGTGGTTGTAGACACCTTCCGGTTATATCCGGAGAACATTGGGGGTTGTAGCCTCCTTCTGGTTGTAGCTAGAGATTTGGGTAGTTGGAGCTTCCCTCAGGTTGAATCCTGAGAAACTAGGGGGTTGGAGCCTCCTTCCAGTTGCAGCTGGAAAACAAAGGAAGTTGGTGCTTCCAATGAATGTAATTCTTCAAGACATATAAGAATTTTTTTTTTGTGGTTTTCTCCTGATTCAGGTTCCACATAAAACACTGGTGTACGATGTATGTGTGTGATTGTTTATTTATTACTTCTCATTATTAGATAATAATTCTACATTGATATAACATTTGAAGAAAAAGGATTATAATTACAGTATTACTGATTCACCCCCCTCTCAGTAATCCAACAGTCATCTGATGAAGGAAGTTCCTCGTCTGAACCATCTCAGCCTTCGACACAACCAACACCCATGGAAAACCAAAACAATCTTGCCAGACCCTGGCTCGATCAAGATGTTGTGGTTGTACCTGGACCTCAACACCCATTTCCAAAACACCCAGAGAAATGGTTGCCTAAATTTGATCTGGATTCTAAGAAATATGTTGAAGATCACATAAAGAAGTTTATGTTTTCCATTAGACTATGAAGTGTAGAGAATGAAGATGTAGTATGCAAACTCTTTCCTTATACATTCGAGGGCAATGCCTCCACATGGTATTTCACCCAACAACCCCAAACCATTGTCTCCTGAGACAAGTTTGAAACCTGTTTCTTAGAGAAGTTTGGAGATGATAAATCTCCTGAAGTTTTGGTTATGGATCTCTCCAACCTAAAAATGAAACCTAAGGAGAAAGTAAAAGATTTTAACTAGAGATTTCTTACATTAAAGAATCAAATTCCCACAGATTAAATGCTCGCTGAAAGTCTAATTGTTGCATATTACACCAAAGCTCTAAACAACAACATAGCAATTTGGGTCAAAAGGTCTAAGAAGAACACATTGTTGGAAGCCTTTGAGGAGGCAAACTAAATAAAAAAGGATATATTAAGCTTGAAAAATAATCTCAATAATGAAGCTAAAACAACTTCATCCTCTAAAAAGAAAATAGAAATCCTTACTAGGCCTCCCCAAGCCAAAAGTCAGCCTGAAACTTTAGACTTAGAAAGCTTGTAGAAAGATTTCCAAAGACTATCAAATCAAGTCGTGGACTTGAAGAGACCAGCCAAGGAGGCATCCTCAAGCAAAGGAAGTTTTAAACCGTCTTTTAGAAAACCTTTTCCTCCCAATCGGCCAAATTCGACTACTAACGGTCTCAATTTCAAAATCTTGCAATATGCTTTGCAAACTATTCTAGAAGCACATGATAATCCTTCTTTTACCCCTCCTAAAATTTCTAAAGATGTAGCTGAGGAAGAAGTACCAGAAGAAGAAGATTCATCTCCCAATATCTCTGAACATTTTTCTGACAGTATTTTCCAAGCAAACTTTGAAACTATCCATCCTTACAACACAAGAAACAAAACACAGAGAAAAACTTCTTCTGAAGTGAGTAATAATGTGCCTCCAAAACAATCAAAACAAGTTGAAATGAAACAGAGTTTAGCATCCCCAGTTTTAGAATATGACTTAATTGAAGATCTGAAAAAACTAAGGGATAATATTTATGTTTTCGAACTTTTGAAATTTCCGATTATTTTGCAGAAAATGCTTCAAAGTATCGCAGAAAATAGTAAGAACAATGATCTTAGAAGCAAGAAAACTGAATAAATTAGTTCTAAAACAACCAAAAAGAACCCCACCAAAATGACATTTGAACCTCCGGATAAAAGGGACTTAGCTGAAAAACCTGTATCAAATGTAGATAAAACTGTTTCAGGAACAACGACAAAAAATCAACAGAATTTTATCATTAACACTCATAAAAATGTCCCTCCTTTCTTATTAAATTTTGAAATTTTCAATAGGAATGTACATAATTGCATGGTAGATTCTGGCGCATCATCAAATGTGATATCTTTATCCGTTTGTCAAAAAATGAATGCAAAAGTTCAACCTTCTAATATCAAAATCATTCATCTTGATCAGACAAACGTTAAGGTAATCAGTGAACTTAAGAATGTTATGGTTAGGTTATCTTCTAATCCTAAGGTTCACCAAATTATTGACATCATTTTTGTTGACATCCCTAAAGTCTATGGTTTTTTTTTAAGAAGGGATTGGTCCGAACAACTGCATGGTTACTTTGCCACTGATTGGTCTCATTTGTGGCTGCTTGAAAATGGACAACCTAACAAAATTAGGATAAATCGTGAACGCTATCTCAAGCACACCATGACGGATCTAAATGAAACAAACGAACCATTTACTGCATCTACTAATTCATTCGAAATGCAGGGAATGAACACCTTCTTTGGTAACTTCATGACCAATATTTTCCCTTTCACTGACCCTGGGCAACAATCAAAACTTATGACCTGTACTCCGTCATCAACTTCGCCAAGTGTTTCAAACAATGTCGATGAAGCTCAAATCTTCTTGTTGTACTTTGACGAATCCAAATCCAAAGAAGGAGTCGGTGCAGGATGTGTACTCATAGATCCTGCAGGTAATAAAAATTTCATTGCCTGTCGATTAGAGTTCGAGTGCACTAATAACACCGCCAAATATGAAGAACTTTTACAAGGGATTAGGAAATCTCTGGATATGGATGTACAAAATTTAATTGTATTCGATGATTCAGAAATCATGGCCAGGCAGGTAAGAAACTCCATACATTGCTTGTCACCACATATGAAAAGTTACCAAAATGAGGTATGGATTTTAATGCAAAACTTCTCAGCATTTAACATAAATTCCATTCCTAGACTAAGTAATTCGGAGGCTAATATATTGGCTAATGTTTCTTCTAAACTATTTCCCATAGAAGGTATTTCTCCTAATGCATTTTCGATCGAATTGTTGTTCAGGCCGTCGATCCCAGAAACCATCACCAATTGGAAAGTGTTCGACGATGACCAACATATCATAAACTTCTTTCATATGGAGGACACCTTCCGAGGTGCATTCATCGATGAGGGAAATCATGATGAAAACCTCCTCAACTTCATGGTAATATCAAATCCTAGATCTTCTGAATCGACGTCCGATATGGTAAAATCTATCCCCAGATCTGTTGTAATAGTAGAGAGGTTTTATTACTTGCATGATAAGTTTAGAGGGTCAGTTAATTGTAAAAAAAATAGTTCTTCTTTGACTTATGAAACAGTAAATTTAGGGACTAAGGAAAATCCTCAGAATATTAATTTTGGAATGGGATGCTCCCAGAAGGAACAATCTTCCTTTATTAAATTGTTTAAAGAATTTAAATATATTTTTTCCTGGACATATGATGATTTGAAAAAATTTGACCCTAATATAATACATGTTATCCCCATGAAACCACAAGATCATCATTTTCAACAAAAATTAAGAAAGATGCACCCCAAATTAGAAACCACTATCAAGAAAGAACTGAAAAAACTACTAAATGCAAAGATAATTTTTCTGGTGAGACACACACGACAGGTGTTTAATCTAGTTCCTCTAAGGAAGAAAAGCAGAGAAATTCAACTCTGTGTAAAATTTCATAACTTGAGCTGAGCATATGATAAAGACATTTATCCCATTCCTCCAATGGAACAAATCCTTCAACAGGTATCTGTTTCAGAAAGACTATCTCTGCTAGATGGTTTTTTGGGATATAACCAGGTCCTCATGTCTCCCCCAGATCAGCTCAAGACCACTTTTCATACCCGATGGGGGACTTATGCCTACAGGAAGATTCCTTTTGGGCTCATAAATGTCAGGGCCACTTTCCATAGAGCAATAGAAATTTCCTTTCGTGGTCTCATAAATCAATCAATAGTGGTCTATCTTGACGACGTTACTGTTTTTTCTAAAAACAAGAAAGATCACTTGTCTCACCTTAGGGATGTCCTAGAACGACGCCACAAATATGGAATATCTTTCAACCCTAAGAAATAAATCTTTGTGGTAGAGAAATGAAAATTACTTGGGTTCATAGTATCCAAAAACAAAATGATTATTGACTCGGAAAGAACCCAAGCTATTTCTAAACTCTCCCCTCCCTCTTCCAAAAAATCCATGCAATCCTTTTTAGCCAAAATTAACTTCGTCAGAAGATTTTTCCCAAGTTTCTCAGAAATAGTAAGGCCTTTGTAGAATTTAATTAAAAAGGATGTTTATTATCATTGGGGACCCCAAGAAAGTCAAGATTTTTATTCTATTAGAAAATCAATACTAGAAGCGCCTTCCTTAATGAGCCCCGATTTTTCCCAAGATTTCACTCTTTACACTTTCGCCTCTGATCGATCTTATGCTATTGTGTTGACACAAAATAATGTTAAAAGAAATGAAATAACCATTCCCTTCATGATCTCAGTGTTCAAAGGAGAAGATCTAAATTACCCAGCTGTAGATCAATAGGTGTATGTTGTTTTTAAAGCAGTGAAACACTTCCTGTCATATCTGCTGAAATCTAGAATTAAAGTCATTGTCCCTTACCCCGTTGTGAGAAACTTGTTAGTACAAAAGGAATTAGGTGAAAAATGGGAAAAATGGATGACGTTGTTACAATAATATGACCTCTAAATAACCCCTACACAAATTGTTAGACGTCAAGGCCTATGTAAACTAGTCGTTGATTCAGTTAAAGAACATGAAAGTCAAATTAACACTCTAAATGTAAATAAACACAATGGAAAACAAATTAGTTGTTCACAAGTTGCTGCTAATTCTTGGTATGATGATATCAAATTTTATTTAACACATGGATCTTCTCCTCACTATATTGATTCTAAAAATAGAAGAGCACTCAGGTTAAAATTTTCATCTTTTCAATTCATAAATGATGTATTGTTTCGAAAGAATTTCGACGGTGTTCTTATGCTTTGTTTGGAAAAATATGAAGCAGAGAAAGTACTATCTGAACTTCATGCAGGTGAATCTGGTGGACACTTCAATGGAGACACCAATTCTCACAAAGTGTTGAGAGATGGGTACTATTGGCCCACGTTATTTAAATACACTCATGCGTTGTGTCGTGAATGCATAATCTGCCAAAAGGATGCTGGATGAGTAAAAAATGCGGCATTCCCTTTGCAACATGTTACTGTAGATTCACCTTTTCAGCAGTGGGGTCTTGACATCATAGGACCAATTAACCCTCGTTCCTCACAACAACACAAATATATTATTACAACAATGGATTATTTTACTAGATGGTATGAAGCCGCACCTTTAAAAGTGGTAAACATGAATCAAGTAGTATCTTTCCTTAATTCGAATATAATTACTAGATTCGACATTCCCGAATGTTTAGTCTTTGATAAAGCATATTATTTCTCATCCCTATATATGAATGTATTCTTTTTATAAAAAGGGATTAAATTGAAATATTCTGCCAACTACTACCACTAAGGAAATGGTCTGGCGGAATCAATAAACAAAACTTTAATCAAGATTATCAAGAGGACAGTTTCTGAAAATCACAAGAATTGGCACAACACACTATTTAATGCACTTTGGGCTGATAGAGTGACACCCAAAACCTCTGTTGGTAATTATCCTTTCTTCCTCATCTACGGGAGATAAGCATTCCTACCTCCTCATGTTTTACTTCCATCTCTGCAGTTATCATAGAAATTCCAAGAAGAGGACTGCCCTCTTCTGGAAAGTCGAATTAATGCCTCATCAAAACTGGAGGAAGTGAGAGCACAAGTGAAGAAAAAGTTGGATCAACATCAACATATTGTAAAAATATGGTTTGATTCAAAATCCTCTTTAGACAGAAGCTTTGAGGTAGGAGATCTGGTTCTCAAATGGGATAAACCCCACAAGGGAAAATGGGAACACACCAAGTTCTAGAACCTGTGGTTGGGACCGTTTGTAATCTCTGAAAAACTAGGTCCAAGCTCTTTCCATCTGCACAATTTAGAGGGACATCCAGACTGATGCAGGAGCATCATAATCCATCAAGCAATCGTGAAGGCAGAAGACTGCTGGGACAAGTGCCAACACATTTCAACACGTTGCAAAAGTGTTTTGGAATGTTTTGAAATAAATGCACAGATATTAATGTAATAGTTAAGAAGAGGCGCACTTGCATATTGTAAATAGATCATGAGCGATTCGCTCTCATCTGTAGTAGGTAGAGGCATGTATGCATAGTTAATGAAAGTAGGTAGATTTAAATTCTAGATTAGACAGTTTAGGAGCGTAGGAGGGAAAACCAACTATAGACACCCTCACCCTTGTATCATTGCATTTATTATCAATTGTATCATTGAGCATAGAGCAGAAGGAGAGAGCTGTAGCAGAGAGTTGAGAAGAAGAACCCATGTACATAAATTTGAATTAATATATGAAACTTCGATTCAAATTCATGGGGTTATGATGCTTTCTGTGTACACATGCTGAATGGTATGCTTATGGTTGTTTATTATCTCTGTTATGCATTTGATTTATATGTTGTGAATGGATGATTTCATGTTAAATGTTTGAAGTCTGAGAGAGAAAGACAGAATGAGTTTCAATTGTTTCTCAACCTAAGTGAGAAGTTCCTGCAAGGAGTGCAGTGAAGTCATCTGCAAGGAGTGCGTTGACGGAGGTTCAGAGTTTATCTCTGAAATCTCAAGAGAGATACCATTTTTCTCATTCCCGCAGAAGTGTAGGTGAGGCACATAAGCTGTGCAAGGTGTGCGCAGGTTGGTTGAAAGTTCAGAACTTATCAACTAAGGGGTGAATTGAAGGGATGATGTTGCAGAAGGGTGCACAGAGTCGAGATAATCAAATACTTAGAAGTATTTGAAGGTTGCCACAAGGAGTGCATGTAGGAGTCTTTTTGAAGACTCAAGTTTGCAAAGAAAACTCAGAAGGAGTAGTGTCTTTGAATACTTCAAAGGGAGACAGAGTGAAGTCACTTTGCAGAGGTTAAAGTGATGGTGAAGGGATATTTTGGCCATTTTGCAAAAACCTCCAAGGAGGGAATGAACGGTCGAAATTCTCTGTGAAGAATTCTCGAAATCACGAGGACCGTAGGATCTAGAGAAGTTGCAGGGTAGTTCAAGGTGAGCAAGATTTCCACTCTAGGATCCAGAATCAACATGGACCATTGATCGTCATTTGCACCAGTCGTCAAATCATTTCAGCATTTCATGGATCCTAATGACATGGAGTCGAGCACTGTGAAAGGAAAGTCCCAAAGTCGTGAGTTGCGACAGGAGTTGGATTAGAATTTTGGGATTTCATAACTTCGGGTGTCGGGAGATGGAGGAGATAGAACTTTGGGAGTGAGAGTCCCGAAAACCTGAAAGAGTGACAGGTGGTAGTAGTCTACATCAAAGGTAGAAAACCGCAGGGGCGACAGGTGGCATGTCTATGTCAATTGGTGGAGTCAAACCTTATGGACCATTTCAGGGTTCAGAAGTCGAAGGATGGAGAGCCTTGCATCTGGATTCGTGAAATCATGAAGTCTAAAACCCCGATGAAGTGAGAAGTCCGTTGTGGGGCCAGCCTTTGTTGAACGTGTCGGGATTCATCTTTTCATCATTTTCGAGGACAAGGGATCGGGGTTCTTTGTCCCAAGATTCCAGAAATCGTGAAACAAGATAACAATTTCGGCGAATCAACATTTCAGGTTTTGGCAGTTGAAGGTTCGAGAAACTCGGAAGGAGAAGTCGCGAAGTCACAAAACCCGAAGTCTCGAAATCGTGAAAGGTGTGATCATATTGTTTGATCGGAAGATTTGGGTTGACGCTTCGTGTTTGATCATGCATGCACACCCATAAGGACATGTGGATACACTGTTGTGTGTGAAGGGTATTTCCCAAGGGGAAACCAAAGAGTCAAACAGACTCAAAGGGTAGATTAGAATGATCCTGTGTAGACTTTAGACCTAAGGGTTTGGGGGTCTACATCAGTTGTGGTATCAAAGCTTGACTCTGTTTGTATATTTCAGACGGGGGAAGTGAGGAGAAGAAGAGTACACTGATACACGTCAGTTGTGATATCAGAAGAGCTTAGAAAGAGTCTTTGCTTTCTGTAGCAGAGAAAGGAAGAATATTTCTTGGCCATGTCGTTGAGAAGAAGAGATAGACCAATGTTTGATCCAGTAGTGGAAAGGGAAATGCGTGAACTATGTGCCATGCTTGATGCCACGGAGACAACACAGAGGTGCACAGTTGACACTGGGGATATCAGTGAGGCTGACAGTGAAAATGAAGTTGGACATGGAGAAGAAGTCATAGTCGAAGATGTTGCAGATGAACACCTATTTAGGGCTGTTGCAAGGATAGGTGCCAGGGACAAGATGGAGATTCCCATGTATGAAGGAAACCTAGATGTTGAAGAGCTTCTAGACTGGATTAGAGATCTGGATAAATATTTTGACTATGAGGATGTCGAGGAAGACCAGAAGGTCAAACATGATGTCACTAGACTTAAAAGGCATGCAACATTATGGTGGGATGAACTACAGGCTGACAGACATTGCAAAGGAAAGCAAAAAATCAAAAGTTGGGATAGAATTGTTGCAAATATGAAAGCAAAATTCATACCCAAAGATTATCAAATTACTCTATTTCGGAGAATGCAGAATTTGGGACACAAGTTGATGTTAGTGAAAGAGTACACTGAAGAATTCTACAAACTAAACATCAGAGTAGGTCATCAGGAAAGCGATGATGAAAAGGTTTCCAGGTACATGAATTTTCTGAGATATGACATCCAAGATGAGATGAGCATGATGATCATTTAGATTGTAGAAGATGCTTATCAAATGGCTTTGAACGCGGAAGAGAAGCTAAGACGAAAGCAAGGTCAGAGAGGTCGAGGCAGAAGTCAATCCAGAGGCAAGACAATTGCCCAAGACAGAACTCAGAGACCTCAAGAAGAGGGAAAGAAACCTCAAAATCAACATGAGAGAGGAGGAATCTCACAGAGAGGACAGTATGCTGATAGAAATACTTTTCCTCGTACCAAAGGAAGAGGAAGAGGCTGAGGAGGTGAAGTAAAATGTTTTATCTGTGGAAAAAATGAACACAAATCCTATGAATGTCCAGATAGAAAGAAGGAAGGAGGTGAGACTCACATTTCCGAAGCACGGAGATAGTGTTACAGGTATGAAATAACTGAGAGGGGGGGGGGTGAATCAGTTATTGTAAATTATTAACAATTTCTCTCATTTTTAACTTCGAATCATTAATCTTAGTGGCAGTAGGTCTTTACTGTG